>JAJOOS010013779.1:0-21282 GCA_029582725.1 Solanum chiquidenum
CCTAATTACTAGAATTCACGTTAGTTTAGAATATTACTTCCTATACCATATTTCGGTATTTGGATACATGTATCATGACTTGTCAGATACATGTATCTAATAGTTAAAAAAAGCGAGATACATGTTTTATTATTTTTTAATTAAATATGTGTAACTGTTATCCTTAATTAAAGGAGTAATTGAGTATTAATTAAGAACTCTAGCAGATTTTGGCCTTTGAATACATGTATCAGTGGGTTAAAAAATTGAGATACATGTATCTGACGAGTAAAAAAGATCAAGATACGTGTTTTATTAATTTTGAAATAGATGTGTATTATTGTTTTCCTTAATTAAAGGACTAATTGAGTATTACTTAAGAACTCTAACAGATTTTGGCCTTTGAATACATGTATCCGAGGATTAAAAAATTGAGATACGTGTATCTGATGGGTAAAAAAGATCAAGATACATGTTTTATTAATTTTCTGGGTTTGTATCCTTAAGAAGATATGTTAGAAACAACATCTTGCACTAGATGTGTAACTGGGTTTAGTGATGTATCTGTTTTGGTAAGTAGAGCTTCGCATAGTTCTTTCATTTATATTGGATAGTTCCTGTGCTTAGATCTATTCTCGGCTTGAATGTTAGTGGATGGAGATTCAACCCTGCAATGAATTTTTTTTGAGAGAAAACAAAACTATAAAGTTCATATCTCATAAACATATTGTATATTAATGTTAATGTGTTGTTCATTTACTGAGAATCATTCAATTTTGGGAATGGTCACCCATGACAGAATAAATAGCAACAAGATCATACTATGTAGAACCTAATTCGTAAAACTTTTTAAAATTGAAATTTAAAAAGATATGAACTCTATCATAGATATATGAAAAGGGAGAACTTTATTCTAGATGCATGAGAATAATGAAACAAAGTTACAAATTTCTACATATAATTTTGAATGCCAATATTCAATTTTGATAATTTGCTATTAAAACGTAATTTGAGAGAAAGAAAGAAGAAAAAGATGGTGGAAGCAGTGGAGGACGTGAGGGTGGGGATGATAGATATTGATGAATAATGAGAATTTTGTTTGGAAGAGAGAAATGGTTGACGAGAGAGAATTTTTTTATGTTAATTCACCATTAATTTAGGTATTTAAATATAAAGATAATTAATCAATCCCATTTTTAAGGGATTTGTATATTATCTTTTAAAATATATGGTATAAAATATTAAAAGTGGTAATATAAGTAATTGTTTGAAACTAGAGGTAAAATTAGTATATATGATAGTGATGTATGTCTAATTAAGTAGTTTTTCCATTTTATTATGCAGCAGCCACAAGCCCACTCGTAAGCATCAAGATTTGAATTTTTTTTTTGTTACTCGGGTGAATTGTTCAAAATTTAAGATAAATATTGATTTTTTTTTTATAGCTATTCGTTTTGTTACTTGGCCATCTATACATTCCAAATGGCTCGTGAGCATAGGCTATGCCATCAAACCCCTTCAGTTCATGATCTTTCCAAGGAGCAGTACGACCATAAAAGTATGACATAGCACTCTTGCATGTGCTTCTGCTTTATATTGGGAGGATTTAATCTGCAACCTCAGGTACTTGAGGGGATTAAATTTCTTAAGGACGCGACACACACTGGGTTCTGTAGACTCGGATAGTTTTTTGTGTTTTTCTTTTCATCTTTTATTATTTCTGGTTTACTAATCTGAATACAGGAGGTAACAAGCTTAAGAAATTTAATATTGATGATATTTTCTATGGTAAGGAAATTACTTTTATTTTCTGTGTTCTTTTTGTTGAAAAGATAAAAAAAAAAAAAAAAAATTATCATATGATAAAGAGGTTTGGGATGAATTAGTACTACTTTAATATGTTCGAGTATATTTTTTGTAGTAAGTTTCCCTTGAATGGGTAAGATTATTTTTATTTTCTTCCCAAGTGTATTCAAGCATTGCACCTCTTCAGTTTTCTTTTCAATGAGAAAAGTTATTTTGTGCATAAATGCTAAGATGAACACTTTAATTTTTTCCCTATATTCTTGGTTTTATATAACTATGAGAGGAAGTAAATGAACAAATGTTTGTCTCCTAACAATATTTGAACATGAGTTTAGTTTCTTGTTGAAATTAAATGTCTTCTCGAAGAAAATAGGAATATGATGGAAACTGAGAAAAGAAAAAAAAATAGCAAGAAAAGCGACTTGCATGGAATCATTGCTGACAGATAGAATATGATTCAATGAGAATAAAAATCAGGTTCTATCTTTATTTCCCTTGATTATTATTTTCTTTTTTTATTCTTTATAAGTTATGAAATTTATTTCATAAATGTTAGGATAGATGGTCATTATGTTATGATCTCAGAATATATCTTTATTAATATTAATATGTATTCTGTTTAGAGGAGAAGAAAAAGAAAAACTTTTGTAGTTATCTACTCCATGTGAAATTTGATTGTGTCCGACTTTTGGAGACTAAAATCCTCTGATTTTTTACTTCTTTGGTTTGAAGAATATAAGAACTTCACAAACAAATCAAATTGTGCATTGGTTTGAAGAATATAGAAACTTCACCAATTTGTTAAATACTCTGTTTGAATGAATATTCTGAGTTGAAGAGTATAAAATCTTCTTCAAAAATATTAAGGCTAAATGATTTGAAAAAAATAAAATATTCATCGTTAGCTAAAAACAGTGTTGTATTTGAGGTTTCTGGAGATTAAAACCTTTTTTGTTTACTACTCTGTCTGAATATGAAACCGATTCGAAGAATATAAAAACTTCATCAGAATTCAAGGTTCATTCGGTTAACGATTAGAAGAATATAAAAACTTCATCGTTAAACTAGAAACAAGTTGTATAAAGATTGAATCTTTATTGTTAGTATTCTAAATACTAAGTGGTCTGTCTAATTGTGATATGAAGGGGGGAAAAACACTAGTGACATAAAATTAGTGATTTTTGTGCCTGCAATGAGTGTTTATATGGATTAAATCTCCAAAAGAAGGCTTCGTGTTGCCAATGTGTATTTTGATGGTATACAATATGAAAGAATGGGAAAAAATATGTGGAAAATAATTTCAAATACTTGAAAAATATTTTTGAGAACATATTTAAAATGTGGGGGGTTCTTTACTTGTGATAAAGACAAAATTAGATTTGGTATAATACATATATTAGACCCTAAACTTGGCTTCAAATTTCAACTTTGACCTCCAACTTTCATAGTGCACAAACATGCACTTTAACTATCCAACCTTTTAATAAATAAACATCGGTGTCCTACCTGGCAAAACGCGTGATGTGCACGTATTTTGCGCGAGTTAGGAGTAATTTTCGAGGCCCAAACAGTAAAAAAATGTTGAAATGACAAATCTACCCTTAATCAATCCCTTTTTATATATATCTTTATATTTCCAAATCAAAATTTCATTTCTCTTTCCTCCTCTTTCAAATTAAAATTTTTTTCCTCTCTTTTAAAACGATTTGTGCTCATATTTAGTGCAAATGACTTCTATTTTTTTTTGTCATTGTGAAAAAAGAGTTATAACCCTTGTATATTAATTAAAAATAATTTTAATTTTTTTTTTAGTTCTAAAATGGACGTGTAAAGTATTTAATTAGTTGGCAGCCATTGAATGACTCACTAATACACGTGGGAGCGTTTGCATTTCACGCTCTTTGACTCCAAAAATCTCGTGTTTATTTGTTAAAAGGTTGGATAGTTAAAGTGTCTGTTTGTGCACTATGAAAGTTGGAGGTCAAAGTTGAAATCTGAAGCCAAGTTTAGGGTCCATTATATGTATTATGCCATTAGACTTACTATCTAATTTAAATTTGAAAGTACAAGATATGAAATTTAATTACATTCTTGTATTATGTTAGACCCACATCTTAGAGTATATTCGATATTGTGGTCGTTGAGTCTCTCTTTACTAGTATATGATATGACTAGTATAAAATCACAAAATTATATTACTCGATGAAAAAGTTTCACTTAAAATATTGTGATTTTTCATGAAAAGATATGTCTATTTTTTTTTTTGTTTAGACATAAATATTGGTGAAAAGTGATCTGTTATGTTTGTGTTGTAAAATAAACATTTGGTCATATTGCCCTTATTGGACCGATGAAACTATGGTCATGGGTAATTCTATAACAAATTGAATGTTATGGAAAGGTCCTTCTGAAAAGGATATACGGCAAGGTGTTGATTCTAAAACAATGTCTGTATTTGAGAAAGTTATAAAAAGTAAAGAACAAAATATTTGTGGGAAAAGATTACCTCACAGAATGTCTTTTCAAACTTAGTATTTCTGTTTGTTCTTACTTGCTTGAATCAAATTGTTTGTGACATAAATGCTTGGGACATGTCAATTACAAAACCTTGCAAAAATTGATCAACTTAGAAGTTTTGCCTAACTTCTAGTGCAATAAATCAAAATGTCAAGTATGTGTTGTTGAAAGGAATTTTAATACCTTAGAATTGATTTACACTGACATTTGTGATATGAAGTCAACACCATCTCGTGGTGGGAAAAAGTGTTTCATAAATTTTATTGACAATTACACTAGATATTGTTATGTTTATTTGTTGAATAGTAAGGATGAAGCAATAGAAACATATAGGCAATATAAAACTGAAGTTGAAAATCAGTTGGATAAAAGATTGTCATGAGTAGAAGTGGTAGATGTGGAGAATATGAATCTTCTTTTGCAGAAATATATTTGGAAAATGGAATCATCCATCAAATTACTGCACATTCTCACCTCAATCTAATGAAATTGTTGATGGGAAAAAATTGAACTTTGAAGGAAATGTTGAATGTCGTATTTATAAATTCAGGTTTACCACAAAATTTATGGGGGGTGCTATCATTATAGCAAAGGAGAACAACAAAAAATTTGTTTGTTAAGAAAGAGAGAAACAAAAAGTTTTGTTTGTTAGTAAAGGGAGTAACAAATAAAATAAAAACTTTTGTTTGTTAAGAAAGGGAGCAATCAATAGAAAGTTATGTTTGTTCAGACTTTGTTGTATCCTGATAGAGAATTGTTTGTCGTCCCTTAAGGTTTATACAAATAATAACTCTTGAAAGATAGTGATCAAACAATTTCCAATACAGTCTATTTCATATGAGAAATGGAAATGAGGGAATTATTTCCAAACGGATCAAAATAGGACCTAAGACTTTGAATTGTATGTTCATTGGATATGCTACAAATAGTAAAGCATGTCGATTTATGGTTCATAAGTCCGAACCGTCGAATAGTCAAGTGAAAGGTCTAAACGATCTTGGAAAGAATCAAAGGAGAATGTACTTAATAAAGAGATTTAGAGGCATAGTAAATGTCAATGGACAAATTACTTCTTCCGGGTTTGATTTTGTAACATTTCTTCTTGAAAATGAGTCCATATAGTCGAAGAAGATATGTCATCTGTGGACTCATCCTATTTGGAAAGAGGCTGTCAATAGTAGGGTAGATTCAATCTTGAGCAACCACACTTGAGAGTTGGCTGATCTTTCTCCAAGAAATAAACCTTTGGGTTCAAAGTGGATCTACAAAAGGAAAAGAAAGTTGATGAAACTATTGACAAATACAAAACAGGACTTGTTGTCATAGGCTTTAGACAATAACAAAGCCTTGATTATTTTGACACACAATATCCACTAACTAGGATTACATCAATTCAGATGTTAATGCGCTAATTTTGGTATATGGCCTTCAAATTAGTCAAAATAGTTAATTCTGACACATTACAACTTGACAGGAAAATTGATACATTGCAAATTACAATTCAAATTTGATAGTGTCACAAAATTACTAGACTTTTAATTAAGCAACGTTTCTTTATTTTACACAATTCACATCTCTGCCAATATTCCTATTTATAGCAAAATAAGCCACAACTATAACCAATAAAAAAAAATGATTCTTTTACAACTTTGCAAATTGACAAATTGATACATCGCGAATTGCAATGCAAATTGCTCTTCTTACAAAGATGTAGAAGCCAATAGTATACGTAGTTGCGCAATACACCTAAAATTTTAGAGTATTTTTTAAAATTTAATCTAGTTGGTCATATTAAATTTTGTAAGCGGGTCCTTAAAACAACGATTAAAATTATTTTTGCACATATTCGAACTATGAAAAGAGTCTTTAATTTAATATCTGCGATGGTAGAATATCACATTTGTATGTGATAGTTGTATTTTGTAATTAAATTTTTTTGACTCGAATACCCAATAATTTGTAATAGATCAAGAGTTTTCTAAAAGTACAGATTCAATATGTTGATGGTACTTACTAGGGTTGTACATGGCCGGATTGGTTCGGGTTTTTCAAATATAAAATCAAATCATTTGTGTCGGGTTTTTAAATTTATAAACCAAACCAAACTAATAAAACTCGGGTTTTTCAACATCGAGTTTTTTCGAATTTTTGGATTTTTTTAAGGTTTTTCCAGTAAAGAATTCATACAAACATATAATTTACTTGTACTTCAAATATTTCTTTAGTCCTACCAAAATACAACTATCTAAGGTGTTTCTTAAGAAAATAACACAAAATATGATATAATTAATGACACTAAAATATCCAACAAAAAAATAATAATGAAATCGCGTAAAATAAATATTGCAAATTAATAAGTCATAATGAAAATGATCATAATTTAAAAGTACTAAATCATGCTAAAATAAGTTTAACAAGTATTAGTTACATGACTAAATATTAAAGGAAAATTAAAATTAGATTATATATTTTAATTGTCTGTAAAACTAAAGAACAAATATTCAATATTATTGTCATTCTTAGTGTTGAATTGATTTTCTTTTTGCATTAGTATTAATTTGATTTTGATTTAAGTTTTATTATAATTACCAACATTTATGGACTATATTCTTTATTGGACCATTCAGAATTCTAAGTTTCAAACTTGAAATAATATATTAAAAGACAAAAACTATGAAAAAGTATAAGAAATATTTGAAAATTATATCAAAGTAAATATTTTTATGTATAAAATAATATTTTAAAATTATATATATAATGTCGGGTTGGTTTTTTTTAGTTAAAACCAAACCAACCCAAATATAGTCGGGCCTTTTTTTCCAATACTAAACCAAGTCAAAACAAACCACTAGTCGAATTTTTTTTCCAGTTTGATTTCGGTTTTGCAAACCCTAGTACTTACCCCTATCCTATTGCACATATTATTCATACTACTAAAACTAAAAAAAACTCCTAACAAAATAGGTAACTATTATTAGTGTATGTTTGCAATAAATTTTAAAATGACAAAAAATAAAATATGAAGAAACAAGAATATTTTATTGATAAATCAATATGGGTACAATTTTGTTCCTCGGCCGTTAATGGCGTATTTCTCGAATTAGGATAATTTGGATTTGATCACTTTATGAATATTCCATGAATTTGCGGAATATTCTAGATGTCTTTTCTAGGGAACATAATACTTCTTATATAGACATGAACTAGGGTTTAAGATTGAGTAACCTCCAAGGATTCGAATTGAAATTGAACACACCTTAGACCATCTCCAACCCAAAACCAAATTTTACACCAAATCCTTATTTGGTGTAAAATTTGGTGTTTTGGAGCTCCAACCCAACACAAAATTTTACACCATTTTGGTGTGTGAATAGTATTACACCAAATTTGGTGTAACACTATTCATCACACCAATTCACTTTATTGAATATTTTAATATTATTTCATTATACAAAACTTTTAATTAAATATTATATAAATTGTATGTTTTAATTAAATCTCTTGTATATTTAATTATTTTTTATGTAATATTTTTATAATATTAATTTTAGATATAAAAGTTAGTTTTTCTTATAAATTAATTTATGTTAATTATACTATAAATTATAATTTGATATAACTACAATTAACCTTCACAAAAATTAAAAATGCAAACATATAAATTAGGGATAATGGTCTGAAAAATACTCCAACTTTGATTGAATTTGTTGTTGCGATACTAAACTTTCATGATGACCTATTACCTCCCTAGACTATTTAATAATGTATTTTTTACCCCCTGAACTTTTTAATAGTGTATTTTAAAGGTATATATATGCCCACGTGGACACACTACTATTTATAATTTTGCATTATTTTTTATGTCCACGTGGGCAAATATATATGTTTAAAATATGGTATTAAATAGTCTAGGGAGGAAATAGGTCCTCAGGAAAGTTTAGTATCACAACAGCAAATTCGACCAAAGTTGGGGTATTTTTTAGACCCTTATCCCTATAAATTATTAAACAAATAATATAATGTACTTATAAAATAACCGAAAATGATAAACATTCAACAAAGTAGTAATTGACATACATCAAAATTGAAACATAAAATACATAGTAATTTTAAAAAGTACAACAAAACTTGATAATTTAAAATAATTTTTTCAATTATGTAATGTTTATTTAATTGTATTTCATTAATAATTTCACCTTTATTTGTATTATCCATTATTATGTATAATGTATAATATTTTCTAGCAATTTATATTATTTAAAAAATTATGGTGTAAAATAATTTTATATTAAACGACTATAAAAGAAAATAATATGAATTATATATGGTGAATGTTTTAGAAAGAATTTGTTTTATGAAATAAGAAATAATAATATAATAATGAAGAGAGAGAAGTGTAAAATTTGGTACAGTGGGTTGGAGTTGATTTACACTAAAATAGTGCTCACACCAAATTTAGTATAAAATTTGGTGTTTGGGTTGAAGATGCCCTTATAGAGTCCTAACTCAAATTGAACAGTAGAGCCCAACAAAATTTCAATATTTATCGTGTGATAGAAGCATTTAATTAGCTCTTAAATAATATTCTCTACTACAAAAAGATTGCATATTAAGGTGCAAAAACTACCTATAAAGCTGCTCGACAAGACAACAACTCCATTCATCAGCTATGTAATTTTAAATTTAATTGGACTTGTGGTTAGATATTTACAAAAACATACATAATATATATATGAGAACACTAATAATCAGGTAAACAAAATAAATTTGATATAAGTTCATTATAATATCACCTATCGTGACATTTTCTAATAATAGGACGTACCAAAAAAGTTGTTTTTTCCGTTTTCAAATAAAACATGGAACTGAGTCATGCTAACAGAACCAATAAGACAATTAAGACTCCATCTCTATAAATCGTCCATCTTGAATATTGCGTGCATACCTTGTTAAGTTGAATACAAAACGTATACAAAAGAGCATCTTTAGAAAGAAGAACAATAATATCAAAAGCATGTTTGTTTTAAAAAATATACCTTCAAAACTTCAATCGACGTTCATATATGTCTTTCGTGTTAACTTTTACGACAATTGTTTTTACAAAATGTAAGCAGAGAAGTTCAAAAACATACTTGAATAAGCCATATCTAAAATCATTTTTTTTTAATGAAGAAAGTGTGTGCATCATTTAAACAATTTTTTATCCTAACATCTAAAGATTGTTGGGTTTTAAAAGGTGTGAATGGAAAATGAAGAGTTGCAACTTTTATGAAGAGTTGTGACTTTTATGAAAAGTTGTGACTTTTATGAAGAGTTGTGACTTTTATGAAAAGTTGCGACTTTTATGAAAAATTGTGACTTTTATAAAAAATTGTGACCTTTTCGAAAGATTGTGACTTTTCCAAAGGTTTGTGACCTTTTCGGTAAGGCACAATAAGAACCTTTTCACACTACCATTTGCTTTCTATAAATTGAGGGATTTCCTCTCATTTTAGTTGAACGAATTTTTCTGGACTTCTTCTACTACTACTAAATCTAGTATTCTAAGTGTACTTTACTGTCGTTGAGTGGTTCGCTGACACCGTGGTTTTAGGTACCGATACACCGATGAGTAAGATCGTTCTATCTTGGGAGGATATATTCTATTAACCTCGGGTACTTGAGGGGAATAATTTCCTTAAGGGGACACTGTGCATTCAGTGGGCTCGATTTTCTTTGTTTGAGAAAAATATTTTTATAATGTTTCTAATCTATTTCTGATTCTATTTTCTCTACTAGTTTTAATTTTCTAGTTTGAAAATACTCTTTAAACTTTGTTGTTTCTTACCAAGTTCTTCAAAGTTTTGTTCTAAGTATCGTAGGAATATAAGATGAACAACAGAGATTACTCTATTACAACATCCAGAGGTCGGTATAAACAAATATATATGTACGCACATATATATTTATTTATTTTAAATAAATATATACTAACATCCTGGTATATTACAACTTTTTTTTAAAAAAAATACCAACTATTGAAGACCGATATTTTTAATCTAATAGACCCACTGGGTACACTCTCCTATTAGCAGCCTCTTGTAATGAAGTTCTTAGATTTAAAACCCCACAATGTCAATATCGTGAAGGCGGAATCACGTTAGGCAAATCTCAAGGCATGCCCTTTCGAAAGTGAAATAAGTATATGTTCAGCAAGCGAATTAATTTTTTTTCATCTACCATATATGCTATCGATCACATTTCCTATTCTCAAAATAAATAAAAGGGTTAACTTTTAAGACAAGCGTACACAATATGGGATCATTTGGTACAAAGATTGATAACGTACGGATTAGTAGTGCAGAGATTAGTAATGCAGCGATTAGTAGTGCATGATTTAGTAATACAAAGTTTATTTTTATCAAGTGTTTGGTTCATTGTTTCCACCTCATCTTGTGTTTGAATTAAAACTCTATAAAAAAGTTTCTTTCCAATTATACCCTTGAATTATTATGTAATTGGGTCAAGGTAGATGATTACCGGATAATATTATTTTTTATGGCTTTGTAACTAGCTAGGAGAAGATCAATTTTTTTTGCCATGTTTACTATTTTTCACTTGAATTATTTGAGGATAAATAATTGTCTATCTTAATAAATTGATCACTCACAAAATGTCAATTTTCAATTTTAAAAAAATAAATCATCTACTTTTAACACCGAAAAGACAGTAAACAATAGTAAAATTGAATAAATCATCTACATTTATATATAAAAAATACAAACTGTAATTTTAATATGTATAAAAGTTTATAAATTATTCAAAATACGAATAATTAGAAAACCACATATAATACATATACTATTTCTCCTAATATGCTAAACGACTCATGTGTGCCTATGGCCCTCAGATTAATGATGAATAAAAAAAATTAAACTCACTTAGTTCCAAAAACCAGCAAATTTTCTATTTATAATTTATTAATCTTAACTCAATGTTATGCATAAACAAAGGAACTTGATAGACACATTTCATTTTTCATTCATTATATATGAGCGAGGTGGTTAAAAGGTACTATTACCATTATATTTCTTCCAATAATTAGTTATAACACGTCTTTGTCATAGACAAAAACGATAACCTGGCTTTCCTTGGATCTATTCAAAGAATTTTGCCTCCATTATTTCCTCAATTTATTTTTACTTATTTATATTTGATTTGACATATTTTATAAATAATAATAATAATAATGATAGTATATCATCTCTATTAATTATAAAATATTTAAATGCTGAGAAATAATAGGAATTAGGAAAAGGATAAGATAAATATAAAATGATAAACTGCTTTTTAATTATTTAAATTGAATAAATAAAAATAAAAATCTATTTTTCAACAAAGAAAAATGGATTGTGGGAGTTAAAATAGTAATAGCCCTTTTCTGCCTGCCTCCTGTTGACCATATCTTTGTTTAATTAATTAGTTAATGCTTAAAACAATCAAGTAATAAAGTGAAGTGACGCTTGATTTCCTGATTTTCTATCATTGATTGAAAGCAATAATCTCCACATAAAGCTTAAGAATGTTTTGATAATCTTCTTTCCACCTAACTCATGTAAGTTATATAAGAATTATATATATAACTAAAAATGACAAAAATAACCTCATATAGTAAAGGAAAAATACCTTTTTCAATTATATTCCTTTTGTCTCAAATATATGCGGAGTTTTTCTTTTACATTTTTATTTATGCCATAATATTTATAATCTTAAAAGATAATTACCATTAAGGATCAAATGAAAAAAGAATAATTAATTTTATTTAGAATTTTTAAATAACAAACCATTTGAGACAATTATTTTCAAAATTATAACAAATAATTTGAGCTGGACATTTTTTTAATAGTAGTTCTTTTGAAGAAGATCTCACTATTTTAAAATAACTTTATTTTATTTTATTCGTAATAAGATAATTTATGATCCTCCCTTTATTTACATATGACATAGATCTAATTTTGAGAGTCAATAAAAAAGTCTTTGACCGATTTATTCAAAATCGTTGAACTTGTTGATTTTGTGCTTGGTTATTTTCACATTTATTTTTCTTGGGAGATCTACCATTATTTTTCTTGAATTTTTTTCTTCTTAGGCTTCAAAGAAGTATTTTTGTGAGTTTCAAGAGTAGCATTATTTGAAGTAATTAAATTTACCTTCGTTGTGATGTTGCTCTCTTCTTTTTGTAAAAGTGCATCTTGGCCCCTTGCCTCTTCACCATCGTACTTTTCCACTTTCTCATGATGAGAAATAAGTTCATCATCATCTATGGAGGTGTCATCAACTTTATAAGGATTCTTCTCAGTTAACACATAAGAAACACTGAAAAGGCTTAAGTAGAAAAGTACTTTACCCTTCCATCTTTTGAAATGGTTACCATTGAACCGAAATGGCTTGTTATTAAGGTCTCCCATCTTGACATCCGCGGTTTTTTCAATTGTAGTAATTTTGTTTCTCCTTAAAATTGTTAGTGAAAAATTACAAAATAACAGAATTACAAGATTACAATTGAAAATAAAAATGAAGAAATAAATCTCTTCAGGCTGAGGAGCAGATATCTCGCTCTCTTTAAGGAGATTCAAGCCCACTGCAGCAAATGTTTTTCACCGGTCCAGCAGTAGTCCTTCTTGAATTGTCCCCTCCAGGATACAACAACCTTGACACAAAGTATAACTCAATAACTCTGGACAAGAGTTAGAGTCCAAACCTCCAAAAAAAACACCTCCCTTCAACTAATAAGAACTCTTTTTTTGACAAACTTTATGCACTCTATATTTTTCTCTTGTGTGTTGTGTCCCACAAACCAAATGAAAACCATCACTATTTATACTAGCATTTATTAATATTAAAAATGCTAAATTACTAACAATCTTTATCTGATTTATCGATCACATATTCAAACGGTGAAAAAAGCCTTTAATATCTACCATGGTAGAATATCACATTTGTATGTGATAGTTGTATTTTTTTATAAAAAAATTGACTCGAATGCTCAATAATTTGTACCAATAGATCAAGAGTTTTCTGAAAATGCGGATTCAATAAGTTGATGGTACTTACCCGTATCCTATTACACATATTATTCTTATTAATAAAACTAAAAAAAATGAAACCCGATAAAATAGTACCTTTTTTTGTTAAATGATAAAATAGTACCTATTATAAGTGTAATAGAAGAATTTAGTTAGCTCTAAAGCTGCTCGACTAACTCCATTGAGTTATGTAATTTTAAATTTAATTGGACTTGTGGTTAGATATTTACAAACATACATAATATTCATATGAAAACACTTATAATCAGGTAAACAAAATAAATTTGTTATAAGTTCAGTACAATTTCACCTATTGTTACATTTTTCAATAATAGGACGTATCAAGAAAATTATTTTTTCTGTTTTGAAATAAAACATCGAACAGAGTCATGTTAATAGAACCAATAAGACTCGATCTCTATAAATCATCATCTTGAATATTGCGTGCATACCTTGTTAAGTTGAATACAAAACATATGAAATAGAGCACCTTTAGAGAGAAGAAAATAATATCCAAAACATATTTGTTTTAAACAATATACCTTCAAAACTTCGATCGATATTGATAATTGATAGTATTATTAGACATCCCAAAATAGTATAGTGGATAAGTAAAAATGGACTGATATATATATATATATATACATTAAAAATATACTAACATCCTAAGATCGGTATATCATAACTTTTTTTAAAAAAAGTAATACCGACTTTTGAAGATCTATATTTTTAATGTAGTAGACCACTGGGTACGCTCTCCCATAAGCAGCCTGTGATGAATTTCTTAGATTTAAAAACCCACAATATAATGTCAATATCGTGAAGGCGGAATCAAGTTAGGCAAATCTTAAGGTATGTCTTTTTGAAAGTGAAATAAGTAGTAATACATTCAGTAAGCCAAATAATTTTTTGTATCTACCATATATGCTATCGAGCAGCTGTCCTATTCTCATTCTCAAAATAAATAAAAGGGTTAACTTTTAAGGCAAGCGTACGTCTATAGCCCTATGACTAATGATGAATAAAAAAATATAAATATATGATATTTGAGTTTAACTCAATTCTAAACGTTAGCTCATGAGATAAGAAGACTAATTTATCATCCCGCTATAGAAATGGGACAACAAATTGACAAATGAACCTGACTCTAATATCATATAAAAATATGATATATGGGCTTAACACAGCCCCGCAAGTCCATATAAAAAGACCAATTTCTCATCCATATGTCAATGTGGGACTTGTTAATAAAAGATTAAACTAATCCTTACCTCCAAAAACCATGAAATTTACTAATAATTTTATTAAATCTTTAACTCAATGTCATGCATAAACAAAGGAACTTGATAGACACATTTCATTTCATTCATTATATATGAGCGAGGTGGTTGAAAGGTAGTATTCCCATTATATTTCTTCCTATAATTAGTTGCACGTCTTTGTCATAGACAAAAACGATTACCTCGTTTTCCTTGGATCTATTAAAAGAATTTTGCCTCCATTATTTCCTCCTCTTTTTTTATTTGTCTATGTTTGATTTAATATATTTCATAAATAATAATAATTATTTTATATCATCTCTATTACTTATAAAATATTTAAATATTGGAAAATAATAAAAGGGTAAAATAAATATAAAATAATAAATTATCTTTTAATTGAATAAATAAAAATAAATATTTATTTTTCATATACAAAACGAGGAAAAATGGATTGAGGGAATTAAAATAGTAATTGCCCTTTTCGGCCTGACTCCTGTTTGACCATATCTTTGTTTAATTAATTAGTTAATGATTATTTAATGCTTAAAACAATCAAGTAATACAGTGAGGTGACGCTTGATTTCATGATTTTGTATCATTGATTGAAAGCAATAATCTCCACACAAAGTTTAAGAATGTTTTGATATTCTTCTTTCCACCTAACTCGTGTAACTTATATAAGAATTATATATATTTCCACCTAACTCGTGTAACTTAATATAAGAATTATATATATATATATTTTTTAAAATAAAAAAATAGAGTAGTATTTTGTGCAAATGACAAAAATGGCCTCATATAGTAAAGGAAAACTACCTATTTCAGTTATATTCTTTTTGTCTCAAATATATGCGGAGTTTTTCTTTTATATTTTTATTTATGCCATAAGATATAGTTTCTTTTATTGAATATAAATTTTATTGATGTATCATCACCCCATGATTGAGATATTTATAATCTTAAAAGATAATTACTATTAACGATCAGATGGAAAAAGAATAATTAATTTTATTTTGAATTTTTAAATAACAAACTATTTGAGACAATTATTTTCAAAAATATCGTAATAGATTTGAGCAGGACATTTTTTTAATAGTAGTTCTTTTGAAGAAGATCTCACTATATTAAAATAACTTTATTTTTTTTATTCATAATAAGATAATTTATGATCCTCCTTTATTTCCATATGACATGGATCTAATTTTGAGAGTCAATAAGAAAGTCTTTGATCGGTTTATTCATATATGTATGTAATTATATGTTTTAATACATAGTCAAAATAAAAAAGTTCAACTCTCGAAATGTAAATTGTATCATATAAACTAAGACAAAAAGAGTATAACTTATTTTATACCATAAAATTTAAAATAAATATTATCGAATCAAACAAAATTACATAAATTAAGTGGGAGAAGTAATATATACAACTAGTAAATATTTATTCAATAAAACAAAATTAGAACATAATGAATTATGCTTAACTAATATTCATAAGTTGTGTACAACATACATCCCGTAAAGGACAAGAAAGAAACATCCCGTAGCATTCACAATTTATAGAGTACCAAACAAGCCAAGAAGAAGAAAATAAAGGCAAAAAACCATAATTAAGCTCAAACACTCTAAACATAATTAACGTAGCTAATTAATCAATGTTTTGCAGCATATTGGTTGATTAAGGCCAGTGCATTGCTAGTAACCTGAGCTAGATTAGCTATGTGACTTCTAATCGAAGCCTTAATTTTACCATTCAAAGCTCGGCCGGCAAATCCATCGGTGCAAGTATTCTCATCTGTGATAGCAGCACTTACCCATGTCTCTACGTTGCTCATATGCCACTGGAAATCGGCTTTCCCATGGCTACGATCCAAACCTTTCAGCTCAGTCACAGATCTGCTTAGCCGATCTACACTATCACTCGTTTCCTCCACGCAATCCTTGATAGCTGCGTACTCTCTCGGTTTCAATCCCTTGAATTTCAACAGCTTGCTAACGAATCCTTTTGTCGATTCGGCTTTATTTAGGCTAACGGACAAAGCCGTTTTCACCAGCTGCAATTGGCTGTTTTTAATGGCTTGTGCGTAACCAGAAAGGGAAGCGACGCATACATCGGGAAAAGTAGTGGATTTACAAGAGCTTTTTATGAAACTGGTGGAGGCTGCGGCGTTGCCCGCCGCGCCGGAGAGGTAGGAGAGAGAGAGGAAAAGTGCTGCGAGAAATAACAGTTTCGCTGCGGCCATTTTTGAATGATTTTGTTTTGTTTGTTAGAGTAGTGCTGAAGAGGAATGGGTACTCTTCCTACTCTCTTTATAGACCCCATTGATTGGATTAGGGTCCCACTAATCGGTCCCAATTTCCCCATAATATTTCTGACACGTTTGTCCATAGATTTTCTAATAAAAAATTAAAATAATGTATTCACACATTAGTGTTTATTTATCGACCAAGTATTTGTTCAAACGCATGTCGATATAAAATTATGTCGGCATTTGAGGATTTGGCGTGTTTGTATTAGTATGTAGGGCAGGAAGAAGAGACTGCCCAAGATTTCAAGACGTGAATAAAAAAATATATATATTTAATGTAGTTTTATACGATAAAATTTGAGAAAAATTTAAAAATATCGAGAATTCTATTATCTTAACATAAATGTCAATAGAATTTTTAGTGAAAGGTGAGTAACTGTCAGATAGATAAGACTACCTACAAGTGTCCGATAAAGAGTTGCATTAGACAATAAAGTACCATCGGTTGGAAAAAATCGCATATTAGGCTCAAAAGGTGTGCTCTCAATTTTATTGTCGCTAATACCTGCTTTTGATAACAAATCAGTAGCATACTTAACTTGAGATAGAGAAATCCCATTATCAGATGTGAGAACTTCGATGCCCAAGAAATAGTTGAGAGATCCCAAATCCTTCATCTCAAAATTAGTACTAAAAAATTCTTTTACCTATGAAATACCAGCAATATCATCACCAGTAATAATCATATCATCCACATAAAGAATCAAAAGAACAATACCTTGTGTTGTCTTGCGTACAAAAAGAGCAATATCATGTGGGCTAGAAGAGAATCCCAATTTGCTCAATGTTGAACTAAACTTTGCATACCAAGCTCGTGGAGCTTGTTTCAAACCATATAATGCACGGCGAAGACGGGATACTTTATTTGGAGGACAATTGTATCCTAGTGGAGGTTTCATATAAACCTCCTCCTCCAAATCTCCATTAAGAAAGCATTTTTAACATCCATTTGAGAAAGTCTCCACCGTTTAGCTGCTACAATAGAAATAAGAGCACCGACAGAGGTAACACGAGCTACTGGAGCGAAGGTCTCCTCATAATCAATTTCATATTCTTGCGTTAATCCTTGAGCAACTAATCGAGCCTTGTATCTTTCAACAGAGCCATCAGATCGTGTCTTGATCTTATAGTCCATTTGCAATCAACAAGAGTTTTATCAAAAAGAGGGTCAACTAAGTCCCAAGTATAAGGTTATTTTCAAAGGAATGCACCTCTTCTTTCATAGCTTGCTGCCAACAAGGATCACTGGATGCCTCTTTGTATGTACCAGGCTCATGTAAATTAAGCATGGTACAATAACATTGATAATCAAGAAGATAACTAGGAGGATTTTTCTCTCTTTCTGAACGAATAGATGAAGTGTTATCAGGAAGAAGATAAGATGAGGATACCTCGGTATCAACATTCATATCAAGTGTGGAACTATCAATTGGATATTGATCATGAGAACTGGATGTTATACTATTTTCATGAACTGGACCATCAGATGGGCTTGCATCAAGGGAAATAGTTGAACCGTGGGGTACAATGTCTGATTCGCTAGATGAACATGCGTTAAGATCACTTTGAAAAAGCTCAACAGAAGGATTAGAAAAGAATGTCACTTCGCTTGATGGAATACTCAAACTTTGACAGTGAGGAAAATTTAATATATTCCCAAAAAATAACATGCCAGAAATACGAATACGATTTGACACAAGATCCGAACAACGGTAACCATTATGTTCTATCCCATATCCTACAAAGAAACAAACTCGAGCATGAGGTTCTAATTGTGTGTATTCATGTGGTTGAAAAAGAACAAAATAAGCAGAGCCAAATACTTTAAGTAATGTGTAGTCAGAAGCTACCTTGTCAAGATGTTTATAGGGAGACATGTCTCCAAGAACAGAAGATGAGAGTCTATTGATAGTAAACATTGCAGTAAGATTTGTTTCACCCCAAAAGCGCTCAGGGCAAGATGAATAAATAATCATGGCCCGAATAGAATTAAGGATATGCCTATGCTTACGTTCTGCTCGTCCATTTTGTTGGAAAATTCCGAGATAAGAGAATTCTAAAAGTGCACCATTTATAGATAAGAAATTCAAAAGTTTAGAATCACGATATTTCATGGCATTGTCACACCGAAAAACTTTGATAATTTTACCAAATTGAGTTTTAGCCATATTAGCAAAATTAATATAGATTTGAGGTAGTTCTAAATAATTTTTCATAAGATATATTCATGTGAATCGAAAATAATCATTGATAAAAATGACAAAGTATTGTGATCCAATCATGCTTGATACAGGGGAAGGTCCCCACACAACATAATGTATTAAATCAAAAGGAAACTTTGAAATATAAGAATTTTTATTAAAAGGTAAAGCAGGTTGTTTGGCCTGTTTACATGCATACAATCCAAACTTTTCTCATTAACATGACCTAAAAACGCACTAGAAACTAAAGAACGAAGTTTACTCAAAGAACAATGACAAAATGTTGATGCCATAATAACAAGGAACACTAGAAGAAACAACACATAATCGAGACACAAGAGATGATTTGAGAATATAAAGACTAGTGAGTTCAAACATACGCCCAACTTTACGGCCTTTACCAATAATTTATCCCGTCTGAAGGTCCTGCACTCGACAACCACGAGAAGAAAAATTACATCATATCTCGAATCACATAATTGTCCTGTCACGATCCGAGAGCACCCCCAAGTCGTAACATGCGTATTCGACCTCTCGGAGGTCTTATACAAGCCCTTAGTATTCATCACATTAGATATGTAAAATAGTGCGGAATTAAGAACTCTTTAAAACAAAATCCATAAGACTCAAAGGTCATTTTAAAAAAAACATCTTTCAAAAGTACACAAGCGGAATATTAAGTCTCTTAGCCTTCTTAGACATAAACATGAAAACATACTAGGGACACGCCCTTTGTTGACACCCAATTTTGGCCTAACATTTTCAAAATTCGTAGCTTTTAAGTTTTATTTATTTAATAGTTTAAAATACAATTTTTTAATATTTTTTTATAAATTTATCAATAACTATCTTTATTTATCAAAATTTAGGATTTTTTTTTATTTAATTAATTTTAAAATTATATTTTTTACATGTTATTGGTTACGTTCTTTATATTATTTTTTTTAATATTCATTTTATCTGTTACATTTGTTAATATTTATTTTTATATTATTTGACCAATCCAAAAATTCATTCTGATATAGATAATATTTCATAGACATATATTTTATTGATGATTTTAGCCTACGATTTTTAAAATAGTGATATTGTAGTTTTCACCTCCCTATATAAAGAATAGTTTGTCAATTAGGAAGAGGGTGGTGGATAATATTTTGGACATTGAGAGAAACAATTTTGAAATAGATTGAAACCCTAATTTTCTCCTCCTTAAAATTTTTCCAGCCGCCACTCACACCTCCATTTTTCCGGCAACCAAACTGTCACCACCGGTCCCAAAACCCCCTTCCTTTTCCGTCACCATTTCCGGCAAAACAGGCACCGGAAACAACACCCTTCTCCCTCCACTCCTTTCTCCCTCGAATCGAGCTCAAGCTCACTGGGAAAGCCAAACAGGGAACTACGAACAAACCTTTCATACATCAAGCTTCAAGCGGAGAAAACAACAGACCCCAAATACTGCCTCCGTTCTCTTTTCTGGCAGCCACAAACCAGCTCCAGTGAGCTATGAGCTCTAAAGCCGGCGAATCAAGAGTCAACGACTCCATAGCTGCAACCGGCAATATCAAATGGCTTTCCCAAATTGACGTTGGAACTCCGACCAACAACAACAGCCGAACAACTCCGGCAAGCTCCGAGCTACTACGCGTTCTAGAGACCTCAACGGTAACTTATATCTTTTTTTTTTTCCTTTTTGAATCGTTATTCCATGTTGATTTTTGAAGATGAAGTTTGTTTTGCCATTATTATAATTACTGTGGTTTGTTTTAATTTAAGGCATGTATTTATGCTACTGTTTTTTTTGCGTTCTTGGTTTATTTTTTTTGTGATAAATTGAGTGACTAGTGTTAGGTTATTACTTTAATCTATTTGCTTTATCTGATGAATATTGAGTATTTAATTATTATTTTATATTATTTATTGTGCATTACTTTAGAAAATTTAGCATTATTTGTCTGTTATTTGAGATAAGGTTGACATTCATTTTTTATTTATTTATTTATTTTTATTATTATTTTTTATCTGTTTATTGTGCATTTGATCCAGTTATCTAGTATTACATTATTTTATGTGTTTGCTTTAATATTATTCTATTGCCATTTATGTTTAGCTATTTGTGATTTTTTGTTTGGAGTTAATTATATTT
>JAJOOS010013780.1:0-42993 GCA_029582725.1 Solanum chiquidenum
TCATTTTGAAATGGTTTGCCCTTAGTCCCTATTTTCCCGTTAATTAATGTTGATTGTACTTCCGCGACCGATGAAGTGAGATGACAAGTTTGAGAGGCTTGTTTGGGGTTCCTTCGGGTTCCTCATTCGCCATGTCACGTCTAGGCCCTGGGCTTAGGTCGTGACAGGTGCAGTGCTGGCGCGGCGTGCCAGTATCTGCCTAGAACTTTCCGATGAATTTTCTTTCTCGTTTTTTGACCATAATTTGCCTAGAATCAAATTGTTTCTTCCAAATCCTCTTACATTCGTTTGCCCAACTTAAATACATGAAAAACTACTCAAACACCCTCAATAATAATGTTCATTAACAAGATCCTCACCTCAAGAACTGAACCAAACAATCACATTTCAAGAACGAAGACAACACTTCAAGAAAATTCATCAATAATTCATCAAGAACTCAACATTCAAAATCTTATGGATGAGATTCGAATATGTTAATCTTGATTGACGTGTTGGTGAACAAACCCAACACTATGAAAACTTACATACCTCGATTTGGTGAAACAATTCCTCGATTCACAAGAAATCTTGATGTTCTTCCTTTTTCTCCTCTTTTCCTCTTCTTGAACTACTTTCAAAACCCTAACTGTAATTTAGGATTGTAAAAATGAACCACATCAGATCTGACCCTAAAGTATTAACAAAAATTGTTTTAAGCTAATGGGGTAAGGAAAAGACCAAAGTACCCCTCATTAATTTGGGTAACTTTCTCTAACTTGACAAATTGACTTCAAATGGGCATATCTCCCTCATCCGAACTCAAACATTAGAAAACTTTGTGGCATTGGAAAGAGGAGTCAAAGACCTTTTATTTGATATCTTATAGGCCAGCTAACTCATCCTGTACTATATTTTATAGTTGTTTGAAGTTGACCCTAAACTCACAACTTAAGCATAACTTACAAAATTTGCAATTTGGCTCTTTCTGATTTAGTTCTTTCTAAATTTAACTCTTTCCAAGGCGGGATGTTACATTACCCATTCCCATAACTATGTGCCACCATAGGTTTGTCGTAGGTAGACATCAACTAGTTGATCAACTTTAGCTCAAGTTTATGGTTCTTACCTTGGCAAGTAAGGACATCTCTTTCCGGTGTGGGATAGACCCCAAATTCCGTGTTATGGCTCACATAGTCTATTTCGATTAACGGTAAACCTCCCACAATAATGAACTAAGATTACTTCTAGAAGTATCTCAAATATATTTTTAAGATGATTAGCTGGCATTGACCATGATTTCGACGTAGGTCTTCTAACATGATATTTTATGATTTATCTTGGTCATTCCATGTCATATAAAGTCCTTTTTTGCATGATTTCATAACTGTTATCCATTGCTATCATACTTAGTACATGGAATGTACTAATGCATACTTGTGCGTACATTGTTTCACTAATGTAGGGTCCTGCACTTCCATTCAGCACACTGATGGCTAGATTGACCCTTAAAGCTTTCGAAGAGATTGGTGAGTCCTCAAGTTGTGAGAACCGAGACTCTTTCATTATTTTCATGTCTTTTCATTTTGGATTTTGTATGTGATGTATGGGTTACGTTCCAATCACTCTGTTGATGTACTAGATAACTTTGAGACTTATGTTAGACTTCTGCTTTTTGTCAAACTCTTTATGATATAAAATTTTCTTTTGAACACTTAAAGATTCTATTTTCTTGTATATGCATGCTAAGTGGCTTGTATAGGGTCTCTCGAGGTCCTATACACCTTGTTACGACTAGGGTGTACTTTGGGTTGTGACACTAAGTTTTTTTTAAGAAAGGCTATGTGTTCTTTTGTCATTGTAGCCTACCATTCAGGATATTTAGAGGCTTGCCTAAAGGTATTTGGGGTAAGCAGAAGGTGTTTTACAATTGAGGTTGCAAGGTAGTCAAAAATCATTTTGGTTTTGAAAATATTATTTTAAAACCTAGTGACCATTTGATTTGATGGTGTTTCATGAGTTGGTTATGAGGTTCATATGGAATACTATTATGAGAAGTAGAAAAAGAAGAAAAATGTATATGAGGACATATAGTAGAGCCGGTTGGCACGTCATCTTGATTGACTTGAGTTTGCGATCCATGAATAGATATGGAGTTCACCAAATCAATAGTTGCAGGAATTGGAATTGGATTTGTAACAACAGGAGGTGAAGGTGGTTGTGAGGAAGAGGAAAGACTAGAGGGATCATGTAGATAGAACCATCTTTTCATGTGCGAGACTTGTGGATGAGAGAGTGGAGGATAGTTAGCTGTGAATGAAACAATTATTTCAATTAATACGACATGCCTAAATATATAGACTTTTAAAATGGAAATATCTAGGCAAGCATGTCTAATTGTGGTTGAGGAATATCGCATGAATACATAAGGATTGGACTTGGGATCAAGTTTGGTTGATGTATAGAGCTTTAACCATGGATAAAAAAGACAACCAAAGAACCTTAGTTTAAGAGGGTTTGTGGTAGTGTTAAAGAGTAATTGAAATGGAGATTTAACACCAAAAAGTGGTGTTGGAAGCCTGTTAATGAGGTAAACTACAGATTGGACTGTCAGGGAAAACAAATGATAAGGACGAAAGCATAGTGAATAAGATTCAAAGGTTTTCCACAATGTGGCGAAGTTTTCTTTCGGCAATGCCAACTAGTTGGGGAGTGTATCCCAAAGTTCAAGAGAGTGGATTTAAGGCCAATGTATTAACTTCCCCTATCAGTGTACAATATTTTAATTCTCAATTGAAATTGGTTTTGAACGATTAGAACATAATTAGTGAAAACTTCCTTAACATTTGATTTAGATTATAGAGGAAACAACCAAGTATATTTTGTGAAATCATTAACAAAAATAACATAGAATCTAAAATTATCAAAAGATATATTTTGAGAGGGACCCCAATCATCTAAGTAAACAACATCAAACGTCCTAGAACTCTTAACTGAAATGTCATCAAATGGTAGA
Source organism: Solanum chiquidenum (assembly GCA_029582725.1). Classification (NCBI taxonomy): domain Eukaryota; kingdom Viridiplantae; phylum Streptophyta; class Magnoliopsida; order Solanales; family Solanaceae; genus Solanum; species Solanum chiquidenum. The sequence continues at coordinate 2,996 of JAJOOS010013780.1, forward strand.
CAACTTATTGCATAAACATGAATTCCAGAATGTAAAGGAATCAAAATTGTTCACTAGTAGGTTGAAAAAGAGAGACACAAGCTTTGATAATACGAGGTTGAGGATGACCAAGACAAGCATGCCATAGATTCACTGATGGAGATGTTGATGCAGCCAAATGTGATTGGGGACAAGGTGTGACTTATTTGGCCATGTCCTCGGGTCACTCATAAAGATCACCATTACTCTTGCCTTGAAGAAGACATTCCCCCGTGCTCAAATATTTCACAACAAAAGAATAGGGAAAAAATTCAGTGGAAGTTAGATTTTTCATATAAAATTGAAAAATAGAAATAATTTTTTTTATAGATGTAGAAAAAAGAATATTTTGTAAAATAAAGTTTACTTCAAGAGTACGAGAAGATAAAGTAGTGTGACAAGTATGAGTGATAGGAATTTATTTACTCCATTCAGAGAAATTAGTTGGAGTCTAGAGAGGTTGAGAGTTGTCTGTAATATGATGAGAGTCTCATGAATCAACAACCTAAGGGCTTGGGGAATGGGAAGCATAAGAGTGATAGTTGACAAAATTGGCATTTATTTCCATGTCATTGTGTGATTTGGACCTACAGACCTTTGCAATGTGACCAAATATAACAAAGTTGACATTGGACCCACTAGTTGTTGCTTTTGGTGGTATTCTTGTAGGTGAATGAGTTGTTATTCAGGGTAGAATGACAACCATTGTTGGTGGAATTGTTGATGTTGTTGGGCAGTAATCATGTGTAACGACCGGGTTCCGTCGTTATAGAAAAACCAACGGGGAAATTTTTTGGGTCAGAAAACTTTTTCATAGTACCTTGAAATTTCCCAACCTAGTCTAGATTTGGATGAAATCATAGTCATTAAGGTGTAGGAAAATCTTGTAACAATCGGGTGAATTAATTATGAGTTTGATTATATGAGTGGATAGATAACTCGTTAAGGAATTCCTACGACTTTACGAAATTGAATTCGGGTGAGTAGAACTCCTTGAACCAACCTTAGCGTAAAGGGTATTTTCTGAGCGTCGTGGATTAGAGGTGTGTTGTGAAATGGGGATTTTTGAATTATGAAAATAGCTCACTGTCTCGTGCAACTCGCCTTGGCAGGGATTTTTGTCGCTCTGGTGGTGCCGCTGTAGCGGGGTGGTGGCCGCTGTGGCGGCCCAGACACGACTTAAAGTTGTAAATAAACCCCTAAATGACATTTTTTTGGAACTTTTCAACTTTGAAAGCTCAGGAACGACCCCATACGACTTCTTCACAGTTTTTCACCATTCTTGAGGCTAAAGGTAAGTTTTTCACTCCCCGAATACATTTTTCGATTCGTAGAACGTAATAGAATGGGTAATTAATGATGAGGGGAAGGTTTTGATCTAGATTATATGGTGGAAACTTTCCTAATTTGAATACTTTGGATCATTGGTTTGATCTAGGGTTCATAGAATTGTTAGTAATTCGGGTAATTAGTAATTGTTTATTGATTCCCGTATTATATTGATTGTTTGAAGACCAAGAACAAGCGAAACGAATCCAGAAATGGATGGGACAAGTTTCTTAGGGTTTCGAGCTTGTTTCAAGGTAGATGATGGTTTTGATTCTATGATTGTGTGATGCATGTTTGTTCTTGCTTCATTATGATACTTGTATGTATTTGAATGTTACATTATTGATCGCACTTGTTGTAATTGAGATAGAGGAATGATGAATGCCATGAATCATGACTTAATTGTATTATCTTGAGAATATTCTTGTGATTGTGATTGTGGTGTGTTGAATGGATCGGTTGCCACGTTATGGCATAACTAACTTGGATCGGTTGCCATGTTTCGGTATAACTATGGGATTGGTTGCCACATTCTGGCATAATTATGGGATCGGGTACCACATTCTGGTATGCTAACTGTTTGGGTTTAGGTTCCATGAGAGGACCAATGACTTTTCATAATTATGTATCTTGAGAAATGTGAAGTTGCTCGTTGTTCATAAATGTTGATTATATTGTTATGTTCGATATATACATGTGATTATAATGTTGTAATGACTTATGTATGTTGCACTTAGTGGGATAGCCGTGTGATCCTACCAGTACACTGTGGTTGTGTACTGATACTGCACTTGCTCTTATTTTTGTTGAGTATAGGACATCTTCAGGCGGCAATTGACAGACCTCGCTTAAGAGATCACCGATCGTTCGAATTCAAGGGTGAGCAAATTCTTCCGGGCTGCCATGGGTTCTCTTTCGTCTATGTCCACCATTTACGGACTTAGACTATGTTCTAGTTAGTTGATTAATTTATTAGATTAGGGTTTCATCCTTTCTTGTTTAGACTTGTTGAACTTTAGATGTTTAGGTAGATTGACTTTCAGATTCTAGGTTAATTATTACGCATTGTTTAGTTTGTCATTAGACTTTTGTTGGAGTTCATGGGAACTCCCTATATCTTTCCTTAGTATTTTCCTGCTTTTGTATACTTAAATGCCTTAGTTTTTAGATTAGTTACTTGGTTTGGGTTGTAGTAGTGGTTCTCCCAGTGGAGAGTTAGTGTGGGTGCCAATCACGATGGTCGGGGTTGTGACAAAGTTGGTATCAGAGCCTAGGTTCGTTGATCTCGATATACTTAAACGAGTCTAGTAGAGTCTTACGGAACAGTACAGGGACGCCTTTACTTTTCATCGAGAGGCTATAAGACTTTAGGAAATCTCTTTGTCTTCTCTTGTCTCCTTTCATGCTATAACTTGATTCCAATTGGTATCTGCTGATTCGAATTGGTATTTAACATCCTTCAGTCTTTTTTCTGCAGATGGTTAATATTAGGTATAACGGCGTCAGGCTCGTAGTTCCCGTCAATGCTCCAGCTGAGGAATCTGTAGCGAGAGGTTGCGGTCGAGGTAGGGGTAGATGAAGAGCTAGGGGTAGAGGTCATGGAAGAGTAGCGCCTATTGGGAGTGAGGTACCAGTTGAGAATGATCCTGTGAATGAGAACCCTCCTGCGCATCATGAAGAGATTGAAGAGGAGAATGTTGAGGATCTGGGAAAAGAGGAAGATGTGCAGAATGAGACTACCGATGTTCCCCCCATAGACCCAGTGTTAGCTCGACAGATCATGTCATTTTTGAAAGGGTTGGTTGGTCCTGGAATGCTTCCTTCTGCTCAAGCTACTCAAGTTCCTACTAATCCTCCTGTTGCTAGCACTGCACCCAAGACGGGTGGAACATGAGGTAATGATGCTTTCTTCCGTCCTTTGTTGGGTTCTGTCATGACTGGTAATGAGCAGGAAATGTTGACTATGTTTTTGAAGCTAAAGCCTCCTGTGTTTCTTAGTTCTGAGAGTGAGGATGCTTATGAGTTTATCTTAGATTGCTATGAGAGGCTTCATACGTTGAGAATTGTCCATCAGCATGGGGTTGAGTTTGTGTCCTTTCAACTTCAAGGTAAGGCTAAGCAATGGTGGAGAGCTTATATGGAGTGCAAATCTTCTACTTTACCTCCACTTACTTGGACACAATTTCATGCTCAGTTTCTAGAAAAGTATGTGCCTAGAACTTTGAGAGATCGTAAGAAAGATGAATTTATTGCTTTGGAATAATGTGGTATGTCTATGGCTGCTTATCAGGCCAAGTTCCATGCCTTGTCTAGATATGCTACTTAATTGATGACTACTGAGGAGGAGATGATCCGCTTATTTATTAGGGGACTGAATTCTAAGTTGCAAGTATTATCTGTTCATATGACTTCTGCAGGGAAGAGCTTTAATGAGGTAACCGACTATGTTAAGAAAGTGGAGGGGGTGAGACGAGGCGGTCAGGATGAGGCATTGTCAAAAAGGGACAAGATTTCAGGCAAATTTCAAGGTTCATATTCCAGAGGTTCAGGGAGGCCAACGCTGGCAGCCAAGCCAATTTAATCCGCCATGCTAGCCTCTATAGGTAATTAATCAGGAACTCCATCTCATCATTTTTAGGATAGCCAGGAAGTCGCGCCTTCGACGGGCGACATAGCATCTTTTGATCATACTTGCTATAATTATGGAGAACCTGGGCATATGAGAAGAGATTGTCCCCACCCACATGTATTAGATGCCGCGCAACAACCTTCTAGAGCAGTGGTACCCACGGGGAATGGTATTAATGGTCGAGGGCATCCACAAGGTGGGCAAAGAGGTAATTAACGAGGCCGTGGAGGTAGAGGAATTGGTAATGAAGGTAGGGGTAATGCACAACCAAGCAGGGAAGTGAATCGTCATGATGATAGGGCTCAATTTTATTCTTTTCTGGGAAAGAATGAGGTGGAGGCGTCTGACGCGGTAATCATAGGTACTATTCTTGTCTGTGACTTGATGGCTAATGTGTTATTTGATCCGGACACTACTTATTCATATGTATCCGTTAGATTTGCCTCAGAATTTGATACGATTTTGTGATATTCTTGATGCCCCTATCCATGTTTCTACTCCAGTTGGAGAGTCAGTCATAGTTACCCATGTCTATCGTGCTTGTCCTATTTTGTTTATGGGTTTTCAGACTTAAGCTGATGGTGATTTTGGATATGATTGACTTTGACATAATCTTAGGCATGACTTGGTTGTCCCACTATTATGTTGTGCTTAATTGTAATACTAAGTCTATAACTCTAGAAATTCCGGGAAGGGAAAAATTAGAGCGGGAATGGGTGCACAAGCCTAATCAAAGTAAGATTATATCCTCCATTCGGGCTAGTAAATTAATCAAGCAGGGTTGTTTGGCTTATTTGGCTCATATTAATGATGTTGAGATTGAGGCTCCATCCATTGAGTCTATTCCTGTGGTGTCGGAATTTAGTGAAGTGTTTCCTAATGAATTTCCTGGTATGCATCCGGATATAGATATAGATTTTTGAATTGATTTAGAGCCTGGTACGCGCCCCATTTCTATTCTTCCATATCACATGGCATCAGCAGAATTAAGAGAGCTTAAGGATGAAATCCAAGAGCTCCTTGATATGGGATTTATTCGTCCTAGTGCTTCCCACTGGGGTGCTCCAATTTTATTTGTTAAGAAAAAAGATGGTAGTATGAGAATGTGATAGATTATCGGCAATTGAATAGGGGTCACTATTCGAAACAGGTATCATTTGTTTTGAATAGATGATCTCTTTGACCAATTGCAAGGTGCAACCATTTTCTATAATATTGATCTAAGATCTGGTCACCATCAATTTAAAATTAGGCCTGAAGATGTGCCTAAGACGGCGTTTAGAACTTGCTATAAGCACTATGAGTTTTTGGTTATGTCTTTTGGTTTGACCAATGCACCTGCAACTTTCATGAGTTTGATGAATGGGGTGTTCAAACCATTCCTTGATTTATTTGTTATAGTTTTTATTGATGATATTTTGGTCTATTTGAAATGTAAGGAAGAGCATGCCAACCATCTTGGTATTGTTTTGGGTGTTCTTGGGGAACACATGTTGTATGCTAATCTAAGTGTGAATTTTGGTTGACTTCGATTGCATTCTTGGGACATGTAGTTTCAAGGAAGGGGTAATGATAGATCCTCAAATTATTGAGGCGGTTAAGAATTGGGTTCGGCCTAGCTCTGTGACGGAAGTTAGGAGTTTTATGGGGCTCGCTAGCTATTATCATCGATTTATGAAGAGCTTTGCTTTTATTGCCACTCACTTGATTAATTTGACCAAAAAGAAGATACCATTTGAATGAACTAAAAAATGTGAGGAGAGCTTCCAAAAGCTCAAGACTCTCTTGACCACCACACCTATTCTAGCATTACCGGTTGAAGGTAAGTATTTTATTTTTTATTTTGATGCTTCACATTCTGGTTTGAGTGTTGTATTATTGCAGGATAAGAATGTTATAGCTTATGCCTCGCGTCAATTGAAGGTACATGAGAAGAATTATCCAACACATGATTTAGAGTTGACAGCGGTAGTGTTTGCTCTTAAGATATGGCGGCATTAACTCTATGGTGTTAATTGTGAAGTGTTTACCGATCATCGTAGTTTTAAGCATCTGAATTTGAGAAAACGAAGGTGGATGAAGTTACTTAAATATTATGATATGAGCATTGAATACCATCTGGGTAAGGCTAATGTAGTGGCAGACGCTTTGAGTAAAAAACGGTGAGTATGGGTAGTTTAGCTTGCTTAAGTATAACCAAATGACCTGTGGCTAAAGAAATTCAGACCTTGGAGTCAGTTCATGCAGTTGGGCATCTCATAAAGAGGCGGGGTGTTAGTTAGTATTGAAGTAAGGGCCACTTTCATTGAAGAGATCAAGGCCAAACAATTTGAGGATGAGAATTTGGAGGAGCTTAGAAAGAAGATTGTGAATGGTAAGACACAAGAGACCACTCTTGATGCGGATGGTGTGCTCAATTTTAAAAGGAGAATATGTGTTCCTAGAGTATATGACTTGATTGAGAATGTTGGCAGAGTCTCATGGTTCACAATATTCTATTCATTCGGGTGTGACCAAGATCAACCGAGATCTGAAGCGAATTTATTGGTGGCCGAGCATGAAAAAGGATATAGCGGAGTTTGTGGCTAAGTGTCAAAATTGTCAACAAGTGAACTATGAACAACAAAGGCCTGCAGGTTTGCTTCAAAGAATGCCAATTCCGGAATGGAAGTGGAAAATGATAGCCATGGATTTTGTGGTTGGTCTTCCCAAGACTTTGGGAAAGTTTGATTCTATTTGGGTAGTGGTTGATATATTGACTAAGTCAACCCACTTTATTCCGGTAAGAATAGATTATAACACTGAACAATTGGCTAAATTTTATGTGAAAGAGATAGTGAGGTTGCATGGGGTGCCCTTTTCTATCATCTCAGACCGTGGTACCCAATTCACATCCAAGTTTTGGAGGAAATTGCATGATGAATTGGGCACACAACTTACTTTTAGTACAACCTTCCATCCACAGATACACGGATAGTCAGAAAGGACTATGCAAGTGTTAGACGACATATTGAGGGCATGTGTGATTTATTTTGGAGGGCATTGGGATATGTTCTTACCTTTGTGTGAATTCTCTTATAATAATAGTTATCACTCCAGCATTGATATGGCACCAATTGAGGCATTATATGGGAAGGGATGTAAATCACCCATAGGATGGTTCAGGCTAGTATAACTCCCGTAATCGATCTTAGCATAAATGGTATTTTATGAGCATCGTGGGTTAGAGGTGTGTTGTGAAATGGGGATTTTAGAATTATTAAAATAACTCACTGTCTCGTGCAACCCGCCTTGGCGGGGATTTTGGTCACTCTGGCGGTGCCGCTAGTGGGGTGGTGGCCGTTGTGGCGGCCCAGATGCGACTTAAAGTCATAAATAAACCCCTAAATGACCTTATTTGGTAATTATCGACTTTGAGAGCTAAGGAACGACCCCATACAACTTCTTGATAGTTTTCACCATTCTTGAGGCTATAGGCAAGCTTTATATTCCCTGAATCCATTTTTCGATCCGTAGAACATAATAGAATGGGTAATGAACGATGGGGGAAGGGTTTGATCTAGATTATATGGTGGAAACTACCCTAATTTGGATACTTGGGATCATGAGTTTGATCTAGGGTTCATAGAATTGTTAGTAATTCGGGTAATTAGTGATTGTTTGTTGATTCCCGTATTATATTGATTGTTTGTAGACCAAGAACAAGCGGAACAAATCCGAAAAAGGGAAGGATCAAGTTTCTTAGGGTTTCTAGCTTGTTTCGAGGTAGGTGATGGTTGTGATTCTATGATTGTGTGATGTAGGTTTGTTCTTGATTTATTATGATACTTGTATGTATTTCAATGTTGCATTATTGATTACACTTGTTGTAAATGAGATAGAGGAATGATGAATGCCATGAATCATGACTTAATTGTATGATCTTGAGAATATACTTGTGATTGTGATTGTGGTGTATTGAATGGATCGGTTGCCACGTTCCGGCATAACTAACTTGGATCGGTTGCCACGTTCCAGCATAACTATGGGATGGGTTGCCATGTTCTGACATAATTATGGGATCGGGTACCACGTTCCGGTATTCTAACTGTTTGGGTATGGGTTCCATGAGAGGACCAATTACTTGTGCTAATTGTGTATCTTGAGAAATGTGACGTTGCTCGTTGTTCATAAATGTTGATAATATTGTTATGTTCAATATATACATGTGGTTATATTGTTGTAATGACTTATGTATTTTGCACTTAGTGGGATAGCCGCGTGATCCTACCAGTACACTGTGGTTATGAACCGATACTGCACTTGCTCTTATTTTTGTTGAGTACAGGGCATCTTCAAGTGGCTATTGATAGACCTCACTTAGGAGATTAGTGATTGTTCAAATTTAAGGGTGTGCCAATTCTTCCGGGCTGCCATGGGTTCTCTTTCGTCAATGTCCACCATTTACGGACTTAGACTATGTTCTAGTTAGTTGATTAGTTCATTAGATTGGGTTGCATCCCTTCTTGTTTAGACTTGTTGAACTTTAGATGTTTTGGTACATTGACTTTCAGATTCTAGGTGAATTCTTCAGCATTGTTTAGTTCGTCATTAGACTTTTGTTGGAGTTTATGGGAACTCCCTATTTCTTTCCTTAGTAATTTCCTGCTTTCGTATACTTAAATGCCTTAGTTTTTAGATTAGTTGCTTGGTTTGGGTAGTTGTAGTGGTTCTCCCACCGGAGAGTTAGTATGGGTACCAATCAAGATGGTTGGGGTCGTGACATCATGGGTGTGTCGACTTCAGGTTTTGAGTGTTTGATAAACATCTCTTGTGCAAGAAGTTTATGAAAGAGTTCTTCAAATGTGATACGATTATCGTGAGCTCTTATTGTTGCTGATAACTCCTTGTACTATGGACCTAGATCACTCAAGACCTTAATGACAAGTTCCTCACTGTTAACGGGTAAACCACTAAAGGAAAATTCAACTTCAATGGACTTGATTTCTCTCATCTAACCATTGATTGAACAAATGTCTCATTTGGCATTCGCCACAGTGTCGCGCAAATTGAATATTTTTGAGTGCGATTTGTTGGCATAAGTTGTTTGGAGAATATCCCAAGCTTCTTTGGCAGTGGATACAGGGGCATTAATGGAGCGATTGTAGCACCAATTGATGCCATAATGGCATTGCGAACAAGACTGTCTTGTCACTGCCACATTCTCAAGTTAAGGATAGGGATTATACTATTATCTTTTTTCAGAATTTTTGTAATTGGTACGAGAAGTGATACATCAACAAAGGTAAGAAGCTCGTAGCCAAACAATAGTGTGGTAACTTGGGATTTCTAAGTTGAATAATTTTCACTTCCTGTTAGCTTGAAGGATAGTAGAGATGCAGGGTTAAAAGAGATCGGTTGAGAGGGCTGAGCGACACCCCCTTGATTAAGAGTGACTAATGGAGAGTTAGGAGAGGAGGAAGAGGAAATAGTACACATTCTGGAAAAAAAGAGAAGGAAAAGAGTTGGAATTCTGGAAAGAAAAAGAAGAGGACCGGATATTCTCATTAGAGTGCTTAGTAGCCTCTTGATACCCTATAAGATTTGAATATTATTATAAAAGCTTATGTATTATTGATAAAATGTTTGGTATTTATGCATGTACTAGTATAGATGAGAAAGGAGTTTGTTGAACATACGAAACCTAAACAGAAGTGGAACTATCTATCTATATAACTTAAACATAGTAAAGTACTAGGAATGTGCACTCAATATACCAACATATTACGACTCTGCATCCTTATCCTTATCAGGTTCCTCCTCCTTTTTAGATTATATTTAATTAGTGTGGCATATATTACGGTTTGTCCAAGTAAAATACTTACGTTGGTGGATAGTTTTGTCATCCATATTAATTTCCAAGGCTAAGGATCACTAAAAATTTTGATAGTAATTATACTACTATAACATGCCTTCAATGAAATTACTTATTTGCTTGAATATCCCAATTTCAAGTTGTCTGATATTTATGAATTTACTAGAGATCTTTTTAAGGATTCATATAGATCATGGGGTTCTTCCACTTTTATATCTTTGAAGTTTTTTCTAAAGAGAATATCCCAAATGTTTTCATTCATGTTGCTTGCAACGGTGAGGTTTCTAGTTCTACTGCTATTTGGAGGTGTCTAGGATGGGAGTATTTTATAGGAATATTAAGCAACCATTTATATTTCTAAAACTTAACAATGTTAAAATGATTATAAAAAAATTTATTTGTAGGTTTACATGTTCATGAGCTACTGTTTGTTATAATAACAATGGAGGTAAAATAAGGTATGCAATTTTATGATTTTTATCAAATTAGAGTTCTTTACGCTAATAAATTTCCAAGTAAGTCAATTACAAAATTACACAAATTCGGTATGCAATTGATTTTTATTCAAATTGGATTACTTTAAATTAATAAGTTTCCATATCAAACATGGTTAGTCAATCATAAAATTACATATGATAAAAATGAAGGAAAAATAATGTATGCGATTGATTTTTGTTCATGTTTTTTTGAGCAAGTCTTTTACTAATTTATCGTATGACTATGTAAAGTCAAACGATAATGTGTCGGATCAACTTATAAATGGCCTAACTAGAGAAGAAGTTGAGAGATCATCAAAGAAATCATCATGGCCGTGACTCTGCATAGCAGATCGGGATCTCAAGAGCTTGATTCCAGAAGATCAAACAAAGTTGTTACTGAAGGTTCGACATTGTCAATAACACAATTTATTCTTGTGATGAAAACAATGTTCAGGAACAAGGATAAAACATTAAGACTTTTTAACGAGTTGATACAACCTAAACTTTTCTATGTTTTGTAGATTTGACCAAAAAGTGTATCTACACAATAACACGGTTAGAGATCACCTATGTGAGTGTGAAGTGTAAGCCTCTTCAAAAAGCATGATTAATGTTAAAGAAAATTTTCTATACACTCATAAAATCAGAAGGTGTTCATGGATAAAATGAACACACCACTGGAAACCACATATGGTAAAGGATTAATTGTGTGACATTTGGTTGTCTAAGTAAACACTAAAGATTGATGGTTCAAAAATATCAAATCTACCGATCGATCGAGTATACCAAACATATGTTTACTATGGAATGTTCAAACCTACTTATCTAGATGTAATTAATCTTTGCTTGTAAAGTACATACTTGTCCATTTTATTTTTGTTAAAGTCATTACCCATTCATGTGGGACATTGTTGAGTTTTAAAAGGTGTGAATAGAAATTGAAGAGTTGTGAATTTTTGTTAGAGTTGTGATTTTTTTTTAAAAAGTTGTGACTTTTTTGAAAGGTTGTGACTTTTCCAAAAAATTGCAACTTATACAAAAAATTGTGACTTTTCCAAAGGATTGTGACATTTTTAATAAGACACAATAAGCATTTGTTTACACTATCCTTTATTGTCTATAAATAACAGGGTTTCCTCTCACTTTTCAACAACAATTTTTCTGAACTTCTTATTCTACACAAACAAATATTGCTTGTGTACTTTGCTGCCTTTGAGTAGTTCGTTGGCAATATCAATACACCGGTGAGTAAGATCGTTCTATTCTGGGAGGATATATTCTATAAACATGAGGTACTGGAGAGGAATATTTTTCTTAAGGACACACCGTGCATTTAGTGGACTTAATTTTCTTCTTTTTTATATTGTTTCTTTCTTAATGCAAATTATATTTTCTTAAATAGTTTTAATTTTCTGGTTTTGAAAATATACTTTAAAAGTTGTTGTTTCTTTCATAGTTCTGCAAAGTTATTGTTCTAAATAGTTTATTAATATAGATAAACAACAAAAGGTTCAAAACAACCATATGGGTGGGTCCTTACGATAAATATATGTCACGACCCAAAAACTGTTTATGATGACACTTGACTTATTCCACTAAGATATATCAGTATAAATAACCCTCGAAAAGGGTAAATGCAGAAGTAAGAAAGAAACTAAGAACCAAACATAACATAAGCATGCAGATCTCATTAGAAAAAAATATCCCCAAAATATGGTGTCACGTGTACAAGCCACTAAGTAATACAAATGATTCAAAAGAAATAAAAGTCTAAATGTCTACAATACTAGAATAGTAGAAAGACATAATCAAGAGTATGTAATGTCTTCTAAGATGAATAGAAACTACCCTACGAACTTTAATGGAGGGCCTTAGATGAAGATGCAAGAGGGAGAATCAAGACGATCCGAACACGTAACCTTCACAGGTGTAGAAAGGAAGGGATTAAGTAAGTACCAAACAACAACAATAATCAGCAAACATCCCTAACTATCTCTAACTAAAGTAATACTGAACACAAGTACATTGACATACCATCTGAATCTTCATATACTACAAACTGTATAAAAATCAACCCAACACATCCTAACAATTTCACATGTAATAGAGCAACACAAAATACGTAATACACAATAATTCACATCAGAGTCTCCATTGCATCATCACAATATTATATATTCAAATAACCACAAACATAGCAACTGACGCATAAAGGTTAAGGAATGATATGAGGTGCAATGTAAATGTCATATAGAGTGATGATTGTATGTCTTGTCAATACACAACCACTTCCTAGCATAACGGGACCCATGGATGATATATATCAGTTTATGTACCTCTCATGGTGCGTGGCACATCCCTTAAATATAGTATCAACAATGACGTGGAGTATGTTTCTCAAAAATAGTATTAACCACAGCGCGTGGCACATCCCTTGAAAATGGTACATCTTTGTTTTTCTCTTTCATCATTTTCACAAAGTACCCATCACAATTGTGCCTAAGAACCAATTGAAATAGGCATGTTCCTACGCATAATGAGAGGATAATAAATTCCACATCAATAACCAATCACACATAATCATGATACATCAGTAAAATGAGTCAATACACATTATCATATCAACAATTTAATTTTTCCCCACATGTTCATTACAAATATTCAGAAAACATTTGATAACAAATGTATTATGTGAGGACCTTCACCAGTCCCATTACTCTTAATCACGCAACAATGCACGCAAGTTTTAGTACACATAACAAAAGGTCAAACATGTCCACTAGCCTTAAAAGAGAATAATATAAACTCGACATCTTAACCTTTCCTCTATGATAAGTCTCCGAATACACAAAATGTAATAAAATAAATAATCTCTATAAGAAAACATGAATATTAATACCCATAATGCTAAGTTTGGAAATTGGGTCTAAATCTACCCAAAATGTCATTCCCAGGTTCCAAGGGTAATTTTTAGATTTTTTATGGACAGTCATAACACCAAATGAATTTGGAACTCACAAGTGAAATTGAATCGAAGAACGAGTTAAAATCATACTTGAAACTCCAATTTCCTTAAAACACCTTTTTCATGAAAAACCATCAAAGTTTGAATTCAAAAACAAGGATTTAATGCTGAAATCATGAAACAATAAATGGGTAATAAAGGATTGGGGTTAAATTCACTTATCCAATTGATTAACCTTGAAAACCATCTTTAAAATCGCCTCCCTAGATTTATCAGAATCCAAAAATGAGGAAATGGGGAAGAAACCCTGATTTTAAGAATTAACAATTAGCTATGTAACTTACTTTACCTGATTGTGGCACCCTCCATGCGATCATAAATAGAAACGACGGTCAACTAATTAATTGACTTTTATGATCGTTACTGAAGAGTCCAAGATTGAGACTCATTTAGCGCTTTGTTGATATAGATTTAGTGTCCTCAAATACCTGATTTGTTCCATAAATTGATAAATAATCCTTCATTTTCAGGTACATGGATTGAGAAATAAAGAAATGACACTAACATGCAAAAATGAACAAAACAAACTGAAAGAATGAAGAAAGGCAAGCTTGGTGATCGCCAAGGTCACTTGGTGATCGCCAAGGTCACTTGGCAAATCACCGAATAGCTATCTGACAGCCTAAAGTTCCAGTGTGCCAAGTCCTGAGGAAAGAAACCGCGATGCATTTCCGCGGGTAGTTCCGCAATGCAGTGATAGATCGCCTAAAGTTACAGAACCCAAGGATGCTGAATGATAAGGCGAAAAGGCAATGTAGGAGAGAAAATGGTGGCTCGCTAAGTGGTTCGGCGAGCCTGATTTACTTCGCTAAGTGGTTCGGCGAGCCTGATTTACTTCGCTGATTGATTCTTCGCAACACATGTTTTGCAACTATAAATACGTTTTTGAACATTTAGTTTTATATCTTTGGAGACATCCAAGACATTATTATTAATTTTTGATCATCTCGAGACAATTTTCTCTAGTTTTTCCTTAGCTTTGAGGGATTGAAGAAATTCACTTTTGAGAAATTGTAAGTGGGTCTTTAATATTAATCAAATTGGAGCATTGTAAAGACGAAATCACTCTTACCCAATTGATGTATAATCAATTCGGTAACTGTTATTTATCTTTTTATTATGTTTAGCTAAAACCCCAAATTCTTGGGGTGTGATTATGTGATTATGGGCTGATTTAGCTTATGGGTATTGCTAATTGTTAGTTTAAATGCTATTTAAAAATGAGTTCCATCATTAATTGTGTTTTAACTTAAGAATTGTAGTTGCAAATGCAGTTCTATGTTTGTGTTCTTGGCTTGCTCAAGAGAGAGGTTTTAGAACTAAAGGTTTTGATTGATGGTTAGTGGGTATTGAGCTGATATAGGTTTAGCTCGAGAGAGTAAATCCTAAAACCAGTCCCACATATTTAGCTCGAGAGAGTGAATAGATTAAAGTGGGTGCTGCTCTTAATTTGCATGCTTGTTGATGTTCGAGAGAAATCACTTGATTTGGGGTAATTGTTCGAGAGAAAATTACCTCCCTTATAACCTAGCCTACTTACTAATATCTAGCTATTTACTAATAGTTGCAATTACCCATATGTCTATATTAACCTATAATCGACCACATCCCAAGAATCCGTCTCATTATTGTTAATTCCTAGTATTTGTGATTGCTTTTCGTTGATAATCAAAACAAAACACCCCTATTTGACATTCGTGTCACCACTTGATTTGAATGATGTCATTATTCGATAATTTTTATTGCTATGTCTGATTTGACCACATTTATACTTCCCAATTTAATCTGAAACACGTACTGCTCCCTGTGGGATTTGGCCCTTACTCATTTAGTTGGGTTTTATACTAATCAACGATTGTTGACACTTATAATTGGAAGTAGTGTCTTTGAAACGTTATTAATCAAAATGGCGATGTTTCCAGGGAGTGGTGTTGTTTGAAATTCTTTTGGTGAAGTTGAATTGTGTTCATTTTAGTTATAGTTGAATCTTTTTACTTTTAGTTTTGTTTTTCGGTGTTGCTTGTTAAAATAGAGGAAATGAGCATAAATGGTAGCAATGGTAGCCAAGTAGACCACCAAGATGACATCGGGAATCTCAACGGTGTAAATGAACCCAATGTCAATGACCCTAACCAAATGAGAAGTGTTGGTGCCATTCGTTTACCTCCATCTAAAGGGAACGCTGTGTTACAAGCACCATATTGCATCTCCTACAACTGAAGTGTTTGTTTGGTGGGCTGGCTCATGAGGCTCCCCATGAGAATATAAGGAATTTTCTTGATGTTTGTGGACCGTTCTCCTTTAAGAAAATATCTCAAGAGTTGGTCTGGTTGATGTTTTTCACATTTTCTCTAACGGGAGAAGCATGCAAGTGGTTGGCTGAGTTGCCAAGAGAATCTATAACTTCATGGGAAGAGATTATCACCGCATTCCAAGTGTGATTTTTCCCTCATTCAAAGGCGAGGGTGACTAATACCACCGAAAGGGCCGTGAACTAAAAGGTTTTAAAAGGACAAACAGTTTAAACTTTCAAATCTTTCATAATCCCTCATTTTTGCCTTGTACACTTTCACCCACGCTCTAGATTTTTCAATCTTTTCCTATTTTATCACTTTTTTCTTGTTGATCTCATGCTCAGAGTTGGATTACATTATCAGCTAGCATTTCAAATTCCTATTTTGGTTTACAGGTTAGTTTTCCGAACCCTGAACTCTTGATTCGTAGTTGAACTTTAATGCAATTGTTTAAATCTTGTTGATGTGTGCTGGGCCTATACTGAAATCGTAGTTGTTGTGCTAGTTTGCCTATTTTAGTTTCGTATATGTGCTTAAATTTCTTAAAATGATGATTCCCCAAACTTTGTGCTTTAAAATTGATCATAAATTATTGGGTTGTGGTAAATATATGTTGGGTCTAGTTGGGTGAAGTCTAAGTATCCCCAATTGTGCTAAATGACGAACTTTGCCCAATGATGGAGCATTTGACGTTATTCTTAAGGGAAAAAGTCATCAAATGGTCAATTTTAGCAAAATCGGGGGAAGTCTGAGTACCCCGGTGGCTTGGGTCTAGTGGGTATAAGCTTAATTGCATAAGTGTGTTGTTTGATTTTGATTTTGGGGGCTGCGGGGTTGATTTTGGGAAATGGGGTTGAAAATTGGCACGTTAGGAAGTTTGGCGAACTGGGTCGAGCTCGCCGAACCGTTCAACGGTTCACGAACGTCCCCCTTGATCGCCCTTAATTTCATGTTCTGTCTAGATTAGAGTCTGTAATTTCGGTGGCAAGCCTGAGCTCATCCAGTTCACTTAGAGACTCACCGAAGGTCTCCCATGATCGCCCTTTCTGCGCCCCTAACCCATAAAATATGCTGTAAACTTCGGTGGGCTAGTGTGAGCTCGCCGAGTGGTGTTTGTGATTCTATGAAGGACCCCAAACATCACCGACCTTCCTTTTTTCTGGAAAATTCTCAAGCCAGTCCTTTCGGTGAGCTTTATCTAGCTCGCCAAAGTGACTTGGCGACTCGTCGATCGGTTCGGCAAGTCTTTCTATAACTTGCTTTTTGCATTATTCTTGAATTGTTTATCACTTATTCCGATGTGTATTACAGATATGGATAGGACCAACTTCGATGAGAGTGGTATGTCGTCCCACAAACGAGCATCGGGCATCGTTATTAATGAGGGAGTAGTTGCTCCTTCTAAAAAAGGAAAGAAAACATCTCCAAAGGGAAGCAGCGACAAAGGAAAAGCGCCCGTAGCGGAGAGACCAGAGCATAATTCCGGCAGTGATGGGGAGTTTGTCCACTCTTAGGCTTCATTCACAGAGCCTGAGGATGACCAGACACTACAGACCATGTGGTCTGAGATCCGTGCCCGAGTTCATCAGGATTCATCTAGGATCCCAGAGTCTACCCCTTATGCTGATGATACAGTGCAAGCTCCGGCACAGATGCTGGTTCCAGCACCACCAATGCAGGGTCCTCCTCTTCGGCTACTTAATAGGCAAAAGGCCGAGGGATTGAGGATGATTCTTGAGGAGAAGAGGGTTTCTATAGATGGGGTGATGAATAGGTACTCTGTGGTAGGAGACACTCTCCAATTTCATAGATTCGACATTTTCACCAGACCCCGAGGCCTATATATCCCTACATGGGTCAAAGAGTTCGAAAGAAGAAGGCCAACACCTTTAGGTCAATATCATCTGTAGAGTACGGGGAAGAACAATGGGATCCAACAATGGTGATATAAATGCTGCACTTGACAGAGCCACAAGATTCGAGCACGAGTATGAGGGATTGACTACAACACAGACCCTAGATGACCTAAAGGGATGGCTAGCTCCCCTCATCTCTGACACCACCCCGATGTAGATTGAGGCAGGAGCGCCCATTAAGAAAAAGGTCTTGAGCATTGCCGCTCGATATTGGTTTGGGTTCACTAGCAGCTTCATTATGCCTTCGCAGAATGAGTCCATCCTCCGCCATCTAAAGGCAGCGTGTCTCAGGTCGATCATAGCTAGGAAGAGGCTATACTTGGGGCTGATCATAGAGCTATGCTGGCGGGTTAGAGTTCCTCGTGATTAGAAGAAGGACATCTAGGTCACACCCATATCCTCCACTGATATCCGGCGCATAGAGGCTGCGTACACACGGGATGAGGTAGATAGGAGAAAAGCAGCTCTGGTGGCTACATCCCTGGAGGTTGATGTTGAGTCCATGCCTGCAGAGGCACCTTTGCCTACTTAGACTTCCGGGCCTTCAGGTACATCCGCTACCACTCCTTCCCATACCCCAGGCTCTACTGCTACTTCCCAGCCCACTAGGATCACCCAGGCCATGCTCTTTAAGATGGGGAACGTAGCCCATTTGCCGATGTGCGAGCTTCTAGGATAGAGGCTAGGGTGCCTTGGATGAATGAACGGGCTATTTGAGCTACATTGACACCCCTCCAAATGTCGATTGATGATCTCACAACAAGAGTAGAGATCTGTGAGAGAGGACATGGGTTACTTCAGAGGTTACGACTTTCAAAGCTGAGGTTTTAGATTTGAGAAAGGACGTGGACAATCTGAAGTCCACAGACTTCACTTATCTCTTTGAGACAGCTGAGGCACATGGTGTTCCGGGTAGTTCTAATATGCCCTCGACTACCACCAGAGATGCGCCTATGGATGATGTGGCTGCTGGTGAGTCAGAGGTGGAGATGGATGAAAAGCAGCTTAGGGAGTGAGATGCGGCTGTTTATGATGATCTAGCTGACTTAGAGGATGCTATGTTCGAGACTACCCGATAGACCTCTTTGATAGACACCACTATGGCTGGGTCTAGTGCGGTTACAACTGATGTGACACTGGGCATTGATGCCCCGACAGATGGAGCGACTCAGTAGATATGATTATTCTTTACCTCCCTCTCTGTTGCTTTTATGATTTTTGTGATTTTAGTTACATTTGAGGACAACTACTTTTCATTTGTGGGTGGGGTGAGGTATTTCCATACCTACCTCTTTTGATTACATTTTAGGTATATATATTGTGTTTTAAATTGTGTGTTGACTCTATCTTGCAGATATTTGAGCTTATGGCTCCTTGTTATGAATTAAAATGGTTTTTGTCCTTTTGACACATCTAAAAAAAATTTCCACCTCTTGGTGTATTTAAATGTGGTTTTTCTTGTGCAAATTAGAGTATCGGTTATGATCAATACCAATGACATGAATAGTGATCTTAATCAAACAAAATTAATGCACGGCTACGATGAGGCCAAATGAAGTTGCATAGAAAATATGTGGACTTTTTGCATCTCGTTGTGACTAGCCGGTTATCGAATGGAGTCTCTTGTGATGAACATTGCACACTAGCTCGAATTAGTTTTGTTTGATATTTGTGCCAATGCCTTATGTGATGAGCGTACCTTGAATATTATGTCTGGTGAAACCTAGAATTTGCCCTGTTGGTCCGGTTGACTAAGTGATGCAAGCTATTGAAATGATCTTAGGCAACAATTTTGAGGAGTGAAACCATTTGATAATATACCTCTTTTTGTGGCCAGCCTTGTGAGATGTGTGAACCTTGCTTGAACCCCTTTTGAGCTTTATTCTTTTCTTGGAAGAAACATGAACAATTGTAAACCCTCTTAATCCACTAACCCTTAACTCTCATGAAGTGTGGTTTGTTTGAATAGTCAACTTAGGCCAAAAGCCTAAGTTGGGGGTGTGGTGAAAGAGGAGGTAAATCAAGAAGTGTGAACAATTACCCTATGAGCCATGAGTTTGAAAAAGATGGAACCCCTCCTTGTAAAAAAAAGAGAAAGGAAAGAAGAAAGCTAATGAAGAAGAATGAAGAAGTTGTGAAAAAGAGTTGTGAAAGTTACAAAAGAAATAGGGTGTCCGGTAGTCCATTGGAAGTTGAATAATGGGGTGAATTATGAGCATGACTAAAATGTTGAAGAAAAGAAAGGAATTGATGCTCATACAACATTTCATAAAGAGTAGCAGCTACTGAGCCTAAATGACCATACATTTACACTCATCCCCGTTACAAGCCTTGAAAAAACCTTCTTAATCTTGAGTGAGCTGAATCAAATGTTGATTGGAAATAAGGGCAAACTTATGGGTGAAGTGATGCATGTGTTCATCTTTGTGAGTGTGAGAGTGGCATGTGATTCTGGAACTATAAATTGTTGAGACATTGTGTGTGAGAATGGAATCATCTTTGTTGGGAGGGCATTTGAGTACTTTTGTTGAGCTTGAACTTACATTTGAATCAAGTATTGTGAGCTTGAGTATCTTTGATAATGGTGGAGTCACAACTTGAATCTTTGAGTTCACAATTGATCATTGCATGAGTAATTGAGTCTTGTTGGGTGCATTCATATTGAGTCTTTTGTAGCACTGTCTGAGACATCCTTTTTGAACTGCTGAACTTGAGTTTTACTTGAGGACAAGTAAAAGTTTAAGTTGGGGGTGTTGATGAGTCAGAGATTTGGACTCATTTATGGCTTTGTTTATATAGTTTTAGTGTCCTCAAATACCTCTTTTTTTCTATAACCTGATAAACAATCCTTGATTTCCATGTACATGGATTGAGGAACAAAGCTAGGACACTAACATGCAAAAAGGAACAAAACAAATTTGAAGACTGAATACATATTTTGCGATTGACTCTTCGCAGCACATTTTTGGCGACTATAAATACGTTTTTGAACATTTAGTTTTATATCTTTGGCGACATCTAAGACATTATTATTAAGTTTTGATCATCCGGAGACAGTTTTCTCTAGTTTTTTCTTAGCTTTGATGAATTGAACAAATTCACTTTTGAGAAATTAGAAGTGAGTCTTTAAGATTCATCAAATTGGAGCATTTGTAAAGACGAAATCACTCTTACCCAGTTGATGGATAATCAATTTGGTAACTAGTTTTATCTTTTTATAATGTCTAGCTAAAACCCCGAAGTCTTGGGGTGTGATTATGTGATTATGGGCTGATTTAGCTTATGGGTATTGGTAATTGTTTGTTTAAATGCTATTTAAAAGTGAGTTCAATCATTGATTGTGGTTTAACTTAAGAATTGTAGTTGCAAATGCAGTTCTATGTTTGTGTTCTTGGCTTGCTCGAGAGAGTGGATTTAGATCTTAAGGTTTTTGATTGATGGTTTGTGGGTATTGTATTGATCTGGGCTTACTTTGAGAGAGTAAATCCTAAACCCAATCCCACACATTTAGCTCGAGAGAGTGAATGGATTAAGGTGTGGGCTGCTCTTAATTTGGATGCTTGTTGATGTTTGAGAGAAATCACTTGATTCGGGGTAATTGTTCGAGAGAAAATTACCTCCCTTATAGCCTAGCCTACTCACTAATATCTAGCTATTTACTAATAGTTGCAATTACCCTTATGTCTATATTAGCCTATAATCGATCACATCCCAAGAATCCATCTCATCATTGTTAATTCCTAGTGTTTGTGATTGCTTTTTGCTGATAATCAAAACCCAACCCCCCCATTTGACATTCGTGTCACCCCTTAATTTGAATGATGTCTTTATTCGATAATTTTTATTCCTATGACTGATTTGACCATATTTATACTTCCCAATTGAATCTGAAACATGTACCGCTCCCTGTGGGCTTGGACCCCAACTCATTTAGTTAGGTTTTATACTAATTTATGATATTTGGCACTTAGAATTGGAAGTAGTGTCTTTGAAACTTCATTAATCAGTTACAAGGGCCATACAATCATGATGCTTAAGAGTTTAGACCTATATAATCGTGTCCCCGTCTACACTATCATAGAGATAAAAGATGGTCAACTAATTAATTAACTTTTATGATCGTGACAAGGGTCCTTTGATCATGATTCTCAAGAGTTTAGACCTACGGGATCACGTAGACACTTAGCAATCTTGTAGACATGCAGCGATCCCATAGACATCCCACAATCATGATGCACAACTTAATACACTAACGCAATCATGGAAGAGGATCCCAGGATAGTGATTAACATCACATCAGATAATAGAACAACAACAACAAAACATGAAGACTAAGAATCCTTCTAATGGGCCCTTAAGATTTTTTTGGAATCTTGTGCAACCTAATCAGATATGCCACCCAAATAAATTGGATGTTTTGGACTCAATGGAATCATCAAAACATAGATTCAAGGTCTCCTTGACCTAAAACCCATTAAAGTCGCAATAAACTAGCTTTCACTCAAAAACACTAAAATTCCCCCATAAACCTCCATAAAATGAACATCCAAACCTTTCCTGGGCCTAAAATAACCTTTTGAACCCTACTAAATCGTCAAATATATAGTTAGAGCATCAGAACTCTGAACATTGAGTGAAGTCATCTCTTGGCCTAAATTCAGTTAAACTTAAAACTCAAGGGTTCAAATCCACAGATAGACTTAGAAACAGTAAGCGAAAACACTCCTAGACCAAATTCCACATTCCGAGATGATTGAACTTATAATGATCCTCAAGTCATTTTTGTGTTTATGCATCTTTTTATCATTTAGAGCTTTCCTCTAGCGACCAATAGTTCGGTCACCTAGTCATTCGTTAAGATTTTATGCGAGTTTTAGTGTTTTTGAGTTCTTAAACCTTGAAAGGTCTTTTTAGGGAGATGACCTCAAAATCTAATTCTGACGATTCCATTAGCTTTTGAGGGGTTATTGTCGGCTAGTTGCATAGTCAACACGACTCCCAAGACTTTCAATGTGACTGTGTGATTATGCATTTTAACTTTCAAGTTAAGGCCTAAGTTTGACTTTAGTCGACATTCTAAGTAAACGAGTTTGGATGAAAATTTCATCAATGTGGTTAGATCTGCAATGTTGAGTCTGGTCTAGAATGACCCTTTGTTTATAATTGATCTTTCTCCATTTTATGCAACTTTAGTGTCTAAACCACCATACTGATGTTGTAGCATTGCAACGTTCGGAGGCCGTTAGGACAGAAAAATATTTGTCCTTGTGATTTGAAGTGAAGTGGTTGGCCTACAGATAGGCTACAACTTCCTTTCTAATTAGATTGAGCATGAACATATAAATTCACGATGATTTGTATGATTTTGGGGCACGTACCTACTGATTCCTTCTTTTCTTCTTCGAAACTATGATTTAGGATTGAATACTACTGTTTCATGTGTAATACCATGTCAGTTGGAGGATTGTATGTGAGGTGAAACATGCTATGTGATTTACTTGTTTTCTTACTTGGTATGTCTCCGACGTTTTTCGGAAGGCCTAGGTCCTTGTAGATTGCATAGTAGACTGGGGTTTGATAGCATGAGACTTTGTTTAGGCGTTTCCACAACCTTGTGGACCTTCTACTTTCTCTCCTTATATGTACAGCTCCAATGAAGTGCTGGAGGTTTTAAGTCTTATGAAGACTTGAGATTAGGTTATGCTAGGCTTGAAGCCTTCTTTGGATGCTTGTTGGTTGACTTCATTCCATGAAGACTTGGTCTTGATGTTGGAATCCTCTTCAGAGTCGACGTTTCTGTTTGTCACTCTTGCTAGCTGGGTTGGGAGTTTACAGAACACTATGATTATCTCTAGTTCGAGACCAACGTTCACGGTTAAAGGTTGTTATCTCTAGTCTGAGGCCGATGTTCACGATTTGAGACCGTATTGCTAGTTCGAGGTTGGTGCTTTGCGGTTTGAAGGTGACATCTCTAGTCAAAGGCTGTTGCTTAGGTTTCGAGGCCCAGCATTCTTGTCACGCCCTAAGCCTACACTCTGGATGTGGACTACACTCGAGAAATATTTGTGGTCCCAAAGTGAACCCTTGGGATGGCTGACTACATGGAGAAAGACTTACTCAAGCGATAATAGGCTTAGAAACAAAATTTAGAACATACGAACTCAAAGTAAATACTCAACTCAAACTATCTGTAAAATACTCAATAATACCGGAATAATAGTTTGCAAAACATCTCGAAGAAAAGTAAATATGGAGAGACTCCTCAACTCTTTCTATCTATGAAACCTATACAGTTCAACATAGATGTTGGGACAAGATTCACGATTCCCTAAAATGACTAAACTAAAAAGAAAATGGAGTCCCTTGGAATGCAATAAGGCATACAAAAAGTAAATTGGAGTGCAAAGTGATCTCAACAAAATGTCTATTGATGATCCTGAACACCTGTATCTACATCAGAAAAAGATGCAGGTTGAATGACATTAGTACAATGAATGTATGATTATGTAATAAAGCTCAATGAATAAATAGCTGAATTGATAAGGCTGAAGAACTATTCACCTTAACTCATCACAACTCAACTCAAACCATAAGTATAAGATAAATGTTTGAAGCTTTACATGGAAAATAGGCTAACTCAAGGATGTATAAGAAAATACAATAAAATATTGTTTAATCTATTAGGGATATTCTCTAACCGATAACCATCACTATGAGCAACATGATGATACCATGTCTCGGCCACGCTTCCAGAACTTCCCTATACCTTTCCGGGATATTTGAAACCTAAACTAAAGGGATGCACTAAAGCTCTTCTCAAAATCAATAAGGAGTCGTCTAAAAAGTACGATTATTTACCTATGTTGGCGTCACAGTTTATGAGAATTTTGAGTTGTCTAAACTCATCCCTATATAAGTTCTCAATACTACTCCCAATAAATATACATACTCATTCTCAAATTTATAAAACATACTCTTTCTCAATTTGAGTTAATTGCTCAAATAATCCTCTTAAAAGAGGTAACTACTCTAAAATATCAGTGGAAAATCTTTATGAGAAACAAAATTCTCTTTATCAATGTAAAAGTAATACATTTGGGAATCAATTATTTCCCTTAAACTTTACTAATAAATCTCTCTTTAAAACTCTACTCAGAACTCTTTTTTAAGTTCTCTGAATATTTGTTTAAGACTATTGTTTGGTTAAAAAGATTCTCAATAATAACTCTGTGAAGACTCAAATACTATGGTACATGCTGAATAATAGTAATGAACAATCAACTAAAAAATCTAAATGCATAATATAGAGCAACTCAAAATTTAGGAATAGAAACTCAGATTTCAACAACAACTCATTTCAAGAATTATCAAAACTAAGGATGTAACCCTAGATTATCTTTTATTCATAGAAAGTAGATGTAAGGCGTTAGGATGAACTCATTCCATCTCTATGATTAGGCTTACATACCTAGAAGAACAAAGTTCTTTGTGAAGTTGGTGACAACTCAAAGAACACTCGGAACCCTAACTTTCTCATCTTGGATTCTTGCTCTAAGACTAGGAAACGTCAATGAAGGTCAAAAGATTTGTTTAACATTGATTAAAACCCCTTAAATAGGTAAAAAAATGTCATGGTTTAAGCTTAGAAGGGGTGGGAAAAAACTAAAATACCCTTCTTAAAAGCTGATAATAACCTTATACAGATCTATCTATGGTTCTTGGTTTATTCAATAGACCCTAGATCCTATGCATGTAATTTTTATTTAATTTTATGGCTCAAAATATCATTCTACAAGTCCAATTTATGACTCGTAGAAGTTTCTACGCACCATAGATCCAATTCGTAGAATTTATACAATTTTCAGTCTCAAAAGTCCATTCTACAGGTCCAAACTACGACCCGTAGAATTTCCTATGGCTCGTAGAATGGATTTATAGGAATTGGATCCAAAAACTCAGACTCTTTGAAGATTTTGATGAGTTGACAGTACGAGTCATCTAAATATAACGACTGGTAACTTTATTGTGGTAGTCTGTAGTAATATGGTCATAGCCTTTTACTCTAAAATCTATCTGAGGAAAACTTGATAGGATTGGAAAAAAGACTCAAATACCTTTAATTTAGTAGGTAATGGTTTGCCTAATTCATTATGTGTTGAAAGATATGCTCGTTTGAAGTTTACCTAAGTAGAATTTTATGTCAAAATCTAATCGATAAGGAAGCTTTCAAATCGAATTTGTGCCAGGGGATTCTTGTGACCTTAATTCGTATCCAAAATCATTTCCATACTAAAGAATTCACCTTTACACGTATGAGCAATTTTAGAATCATCCGATACGACCTTATATGTAAATAAATAATGGTTTAGGACTTAGCTTAGAATTTTTTGGGTGTGTTACAATACTTTTGTTGGTTCTGGTTTGGAGTCATTTCTTTCTTGTAGACTTAACTATTTGTGTACCTGTTAGGCATATGGGGTTCCATGCAGGTTTTATTTAAACATGTTCACAAGTGTACCTTTTGGACTTAAGGTTTAGTTTAGTTGTACTTAGATTTACCTTAGGTATGCTAATGTGCTTTCTCTTAATACCACTTTGGCCTCTGTTAGTGTCTAGATTTTATCTTATTTGATCATCTTTAACTTTCGATTAGTCAACTTATGATGCCTACTGAGTACCTTTAATTTGTTACTTATGCTACCCTCTACATCATTTTCATGACGCAGGACCTAGTACCAACTACAAGTGGTGATTGTTCATGCCATCTTTTGACATTTGTGGATATTGGAGATGAGGATGAGCACTTGGCGTCCTGGATTAACCTATCTCCTTCAATACATATATTAGCTAGTCTTTTTCCTTTGAGAAAACTTGTTGCAGTCCACTTTTGGAACTTGTAGTTGTTCATATTAGATAGCTCTGTACTCATGACTTCCGGGTTCTTGGAGGGCCTTTTCATATAGTTTTGGTTTGCTTTCGTTACTATCCTTTCTAATTGTTGGTGTTACTCTCTAGTCAGTTCTTCGCACGACCCAAACCGCAATAATTCACATCCACACTAACCCTATGGTGGGAGAACCATTACTACAATCCAACTAAACAATACTAACAAAAAGGCACACATTCAAAGATGTGGAAACATGTTTATATAATCAATTTAATAGCTGAGTTCCCATAAACTCGGTAAGTTCTCAAAACCAAACATAAACAAGTGGAAATTCAACACATAGAACTTGAATGTCATTATACCAAAACATCTTACTAAATGGTCTATGATAAGGGGGTGCAATCCCAATAAAACTAAACATAAAGTAAGAGTCAGAAAGGTCTATGTCCGAAGGAAATGGACTAAGATCCTAGATGAATCCATGGTATCCTCAAGGAGCTGGATCACCATTGAACTTGAAAAGATAATGATTTCCAAGTTGAGGTCTCTCAATAGCCGCCTCAAGATGTCATGTACTCAACAAACATAGAGCAAGTGCAGTATCAGTAGACAAACAACGGTGTTCCCGTAAGTGAGACATACACAAGTAACAACAACATAATGACCCATACATATACAGAAAGAACAACAATTTATCAGTTAATGCTTAATATATCAGTTTCACAATATCAATCTCTAATGCAACAATCAATGATTGTTCTCTCATGGAACTCACACCTATACTGTTAGTGCGTCGGAACGTGACACTCAATTCAATAATTTGTCGGCACTTGACACCCGATCCACTATGTGTCGGAACATGACACCCGATCCAATTATGTATCGGAACGTGACACCCGATCTAATCAACCACAATCACAAACACAGTCAACACCTCAATGAATGATTTGCACACTTATATCGTACAATCAGGCAACAAGTTAATTGCATGCTATAGAATCACAAATAGTCATTTCATTTGATTCATTTCATCTTTCACATACATGCATGAATACAATTGAGCAATTAGCAGATATATATAACACAAACATGAAATCAAACCATCACCTACCTCAAAACCAAGACTGAACGCTCTTAAGGAACTTGAGCTTTCCTTTTTCGGAGTCCTCAGCTTGTTCTTCATCTGAAAAAAGTAATTAATGCAAAGGATCAATAATAGTGGCATAATTTACCCAAATTATATCCAAATACTAACCCTTGGCCAATAGCATGATCCGACCACCCAACTAGGGCTTTTTCCACCATTAAATTCAAGACAAAAACCCTTCCCCAAGGATACATAACAAAGATTCTAAGTTCTAAGATTAAATTTATGAATAAGGGATGTAATTGACTTACCTTTAGCGCGATAATTAGTGAAATACCAGAAGAAAAAACCCTAGGTTACCCTTTTGTTCTACAAGAATGAGATTTACAGAAAAATAATGTTTTGGGACTTTTTCCATTTTTACTCGCGACTGGCCTGTCGTAGTGGGCCAATCACGCCATAGTTGCACAGCCATGGAAAACATAATCCCTTCATGGCGAGTTAAAAGGATATAGAGACTCGGAATTTGTGTTCCAAGTGCCCATTTCATTACACACCCTAAAACCTTGATGTTCTAAAACCACCCTTTCACACTAATCAATTACGGGAGTTCTACCTGTTTGAATTTGATTCCATAAAGCCATACATTCTCCTTATTGTCTTGGCTATCCACTCAAATTATTAAATTCATAATCAAATCCCACATCCATTACTAGATTACCATAGACCTCACTTGACTCAGAGTTCGTCCAAGTCTGGCATATGCTTGAAATTTCCAAGTTACTACTCTGAAGTTTTTTGGTCCAAATTTGTTTCCCATTGGCTTATCCATAACGACGAGAAAATGTTGTTACAATAGATACCAATTTATCCATCACTCATCCTTGAGTGACAAACTAGGAAATTGGGCAAAGGAAAGAACATAGTAGTGCCTAAATCGTCAAATAACTGGGGATACTTGTCTCGCATGTAATTCTTAATTTTCCAAGTAGCTTTCCAACCGGATGATGCTTTCATTGAACTTTCACTGACTTAATTTATTTGAATCTTGGCTTCCAGACATCACGATCAAGGATTGCAATCGGTTTCTTTTCATATTGAAGATCTTTGTTTAACAATAATGAGTCTTACTTGATGATATAATCTCCATCACCATGATGCTTCATCAACATAGACACATAAAACACTAGATGGACTCCAGATAGGCTAGGCGGTAAAGACCAACCTATAAGCCACTGGCACTACATAGTCAAGGATCTCAAATCGTCCAATGTAGAGAGGAGTGGGCTTTCCTTTCTTGACGAATCTCATCACCCCTTTATGGGTTACACTTTCAGAAGAAATTATTCACCAGCCTGAAACACCATGTCCCTTACCTTAGGATTTGCATACTCCTTATGTTGACTTCAAATGGCTAAATCATATCTTGGATACTCTTCACCTTATCCTAAGCATCCTTTACAAACTCAACCACTGAAGGTTTCACATCTCCCGCCTCAAACCATCCTATGGGAGATCTATATCCCCTCCCATAAAGTGCTTCGAATGGTGCGATGTCAATCCTAGAGTTATAGCTATTGTTGTAGGAGAACTCACAAAAAGGTAGGAATTTATACCAATGTCCTCCATAGTCAATTACACATTCCCTTAACATGTCTTCCAATACTTGAATTGTTCTATCCGGTAGTCCATCAATATATGGATGAAAAGCTATGCTAAAAGTGAGTTGAGTGCCAAATTCTTCATTCAACTTCCCCAAAACATTGATGTAAACTACGTACCATAGTCTGAGATGATAGAAAGGGTCACCCCGTGTAGCTTTACTATCTCTTTTAACATAAGTCTCTGCTACCTACTGGGCATTATTGTAATGACCCAAAAAATTAGTAAGTGAAACTAGAGCCTAACGAGTGTGTGATTGAGTTTGATATGGGGTTTGAAGTTGTAAAATGCATTCTCGGGCTTAGGTTGAGGGGTTTAGGGGTTAAACGTCAAGGTACGACACCCCAAGGACCAACCAAGAGTCCTTGAGGGGTACCCTAAAGCCCCTAAATCTGCCAAAAGTTGTCAAAAACTTGGTAGCTACGGATGGGACCTACACCCTGTAGGTCTATCAGCACCACTTGGATTCCTTTCGTAGGTCAAGGCCCCAAGTTAGGGGTATCTGAACCAAACCACATACATGTAGTACATGATGTCACCCCACTCACGGTCTGTGGGTTGGTGTCGTGAGTCCCAATTGTGCAATCTGCCCAATTCGACCACGTGAGGGGTTAAATGGTAAATTCCTAATTAATTAATAATGGGCCAAGGACGGTTTATTTTTGTTAATTAAAGTTATTTAAGGATTTTAAAAGTATTAAACATATTTTTCAATTCATTATTCTGAAATCATAAAATTAGAAACTACCCTCCTCTCCAAATATTCACTCTCTAGAAACCACCATTGGAGAAGAAGGAGTCAAGCTTTGAAGCACATGATTTCACCTTTCTCACTCAATTTTCATGGAGTTTCATTAATATAGGTATGGTAGTCTTAATCATTGATTAAGTTTCATTCAAGGGGCCCTTTGAAAAGATGATTTCAAGTTTCCAAAATCCCCCCAAAAGCTAAGGTTTCAATCTATGCATGGGTTCAATTGCAAAACATTTTCAAAGGTTTATATGTGATGAATTATTAATGGATTGTTGAATTAGTGATGAATTATGATGAATTTTCCCCTATGAACCCATGATTCCCCAAAAAACCTAAGTTGTGAATTGTGATTCAGAATTGATTGATCATGAAAGTATGTTGAATTGTTTATGTCTATATTGAATTAGTTATTGAACTATGATGTTACCCTTATCTAATGTATTATTCTAGATGTTTTTGTTGAGATTGATTCGTAGGCTTGGAGGGCAATTTCATGAAGGATCTATGTATGATCATGACGAGAAATATATGTGTGTGATCTCAATGAAAGTATTTTGATCATGTTTAGAATGAAATTGTGTTATTATTGAAAGCTTATTCTTCATTAACACTCATGAATGATGATGATATAATGTGAAGGGTTTCTTCAATGTAATGTTGTATCTTGAATTGGTTGGCTTAGGCATCCTTTTCTTGTATAAATGAAAGTAATGTTAGTGTTGTATCTTGAATTGTTAGGCTCATACATCCTCTTCTTGTATAAATTAAAGCAATGATGATTGTTATATCTTGAATTGGTAGGCTTAGGTATCCTCTTCTTGTGTGAATGAAAGTAATGTTTAATGTTGTACTTAGAATTCCAAGGCTTAGGCATCCTATTCTCGAGTAACTAATGTATCTTGACTAAATGAACATGAATCGGTAGACCTAATGTTGGTAGCTCTTTCATAAATGATTAATGGAGTATTCTAGGCTTTGTCTTGAATCGGTAGACCTAATGTTGGTAGCCCTTCCATGAGGCATCTCAGAATGAATGAATGAATGAAAAACCTTGAATAGGTAGACCTAATGGTGGTGGCCCTTTTATGTGTAATACACTTTGAGTCGGTATACCTAATGTTGGTATCCCTCTCAAGTACAATAATGTTAAAGTGAATGATCTATTCTATGGGAATGGAGGCTAAGTACCGAGTGGATATGGTAAGATGAAAGCTCTCCCTACGTTAGGCCGGGTTCAATGAACGTCTTACTTATCTCATAATTATGTGCCCGCATAGGTTATCTAGTGGATACACCTAAGCTAAAATGTTACCGGTCCTACCTTAGGCAAGTAGACCAACCCTTTACGGTGTAGGATATACACCGGATTCCATGTTAAGCTCACACAGTCTATGACGGTTAATGCTTATTCCCATCATGTGAGATAAGTGCTATGGTTTCCTGAGAAGTTCTATGAAGTGTGGGTGGTAGTATGGGATGTCATCCATGCATTGCACGAGTAGGCTTTGAGGGGGCTATGGTGTGATTCTCCAATGTATTAATGTCAAATGAACGAATGTGCTCTTAATGAGTCAAATGAACAAAGTTGATTTAAATGCTTAATGTAATGATGCATGCATTACTTGGATTGTATTATGAGCTTCTTTCCTTGTCATGACTTATGATATGTTTATGTTCTTTATTTATGAGTATTGTTTAGAGATGAAAATGAGGAATGGTAAGTTCACTTTTGGTGGCCTTAATGTGGTACTTAGTGTGGATGGTGGTATGGAACGCTATTCATACATTGCACAAAGTATAGTTTGGGGTTACTTAAGGTGAATGTTCTAATGTGATGAAATGACTTATATGTTGATTATGTTGTATCTTATGCCTCTTATACTTATGTTCATGAAGTTTCTCAAATTGGCATATAGCATGATTTTCTAAATAAAATGTCCTTTTTAAGCATGGTTTTTTCTTGACTATCATACTTAGTACATTAAATGTGCTAACCCATATTTCTACAAGTGTAGGTTCCGGCAAGTGAGTTGAGTTCTTCTAGTTCAAGCTTGAGTTGGCTATTCATCAAGTTTGTGGTATGGCCTCATGGATCCGAGGACAAGTTCTTTATTGTCGTTTTGTTTCTTCATTGTACTAGACACTTATTAGACTTTCTATTGTAAAAGGTCCATGACCCTACTTTTGATTCAAAGATATTTTTAGATGGCCATATGAGACAAGTAGACTTTCGCTGTTTTTAATGATGTTTTCGATTGTATGGATTTAAAGAAAAGTTTTAAATTCTGCACTATTTCTATTATCTTATGTGATGACATGCTATGAGACTTGTATGAGACTTTTTGGAGTCTTGTATGCCGTGTCACGCCCGAGGTGTAGGCTCAGGTCATGACAATTATAGTTTACTCTGACTGGATTGAAGTGGGCTGACTTAGTCAGTATGTCAACCACAACCCAAATGGAGTCAAACTTTCCCATTGTCTTGGGAAGACCTACCACAAAGTCCATAGCTATCCTTTCCCACTTCCATTCAGGGATTGACATTCTCTACAGCAAACATATATGCCTTTGATGCTCATACTTACCAGCTCACAGTTTTGGCACTGAGCCACAAACTCAACTATGTCTTTCTTAATACCAGGCCACCAATAAAGTTGCTTCAAGTCTCGAAACATCTTGGACACACTTAGATGAATAGAGTACCACGAACCATGAGATTTTGTCAACACCTTTTAAATCAAGGCATCCACTCGGGGAACACAAATCCTCCCTCTTGAAATGAACATACCACATGAATCAAGAGCAGCATCTTGTGTCTTGGAAGACAATGTGTTCTTTCTGAGCTCATTCAAACTCTCATCCTCAAACTGCTTGGCTTTGATGACCTCAATGAAAGTGGGTCTAACCTCAATGATCCCTAACACCCCACCTTTCTCTGAAATGTCCAACTGCATGAACCTAGACTCCAAGGTCTAGATCTCCCTAGTTAAGGGTCGCATGTACACACCCAAACAAGCTAAACTACCCATACTCACTATCTTTCGGCTTAATGCGTCTGCCACCACATTAGCCTTACCCGGATGGTTATAAATGGTGGCATCATAATCTTTAAGTAACTACATCCATCTTCACTCTTTCAGGTTCATGTATTTCTGAGTGAACCCATGTTGTAGACTGCGATGATCAGTGAACAGTTCACAAATGACTCCATAGAGATAATGTCGCCAAATCTTGAGAGCAAACACTACTATTGCCAACTCCAAATCATGTGTCGGGTAGTTCCTCTCATGAATCTTTAACTGTCGTGAGGCATAAGATTTTACATTCTTATGTTATATCAACAAAGCACCCAAGCTCGAAGAGAATCATAATAAAAAATAAAATATTTACCTTCACCTGGCAATGTCAGAATACCGATGCACCCTACAACTAGTCAAAGATAACATTTATACGAGGCAATGGGTACTTATTTCAAATGGTGACCCTATTCAATTGTCGGTAGTCTATGCACATCCTCATAGTACCATTTTTATTCTAAACAAACAAGACAGTAGCACCCCATGGGGAAGCACTAGGATTGATGAAACTCTTATCAAGGTGCTCTTAGACCTGGGTCTTAAGCTCTCTTAACTATGTTGGAGCCATGCAATAAGAAGGGATAGATATTGGGAGATTTCCCGGTATCAAGTCAATACAATAATCTATATCTCTATGTGGAGGCATACTCGGTAAATTAGTAGGAAACACTTCCTTAAACTTAGAAACCACAAGAATAGACCTAATAGAGGGGGACTCTATATCGATATCCTAGATATGAGCTAAATATGCCAAACAACCCTAGCCCACTTGTTTCCTAGCCTGGATGAAAGATATGATCTTAGTTGGCTTACGCTTGTACACCCTTTCCCACTCTATCTTTTCCTTACCCGGGATCTCTAGCGTCACAATCTTACCATTGCAATTAAGTACAACATAATAGGGGAACAACCAAGTCATGCCTAAGATTACATCAATGCCATTCATATTCAAAATAACCAAATAAGTCCAAGTCTGACAACCCATAAACATGACAGAACAAGAATGATAGACATAGATGAGTATGACAGACCCTCAAACTCAGGTAGAAACATGGATAAGGGCATCAAGCACATCACAAATCACATTAAATACCAATGCAAACTGTAAGTGACAAATAAGAGTAAGTAGAATCCATATCAAACAAAATAGTAGTCATCCAAGAATAGACAAGAATAGTACATTTGATCACTGCATCAGATGCCTCAGCGTCGTAGTTTCCTGGAAAGGCATAAAACTGAGCCATGTTATCCTAACGAGCAACCTATCTGCGTGGTTGAACTACTCCCCTACATGCATTACTATTTCCCCAGCCTCCATGACCTCTCTGATTTCCTTCTCGCCCACCTTGTGGACGTCCTCTATATTATTACCTCTACCCGCAGACACCAGTGCTCTAGTCTGCTGCTGCAGTGCTCCCCTACTTGTATTACCATTTTCTCGGCCTCCATGAATTCTCCGATTTCCTCATCACTCACCTTATAGATGTCCTCTTCCATTATTACCTGTACCAGCCGGTACCACTACTCTTGTCTACTGTTGCATGGGTTCAGTCACACGTGGATGGGGACAATCTCTCCTCATGTGTCTTGGTTCTCCACAATTGTAATAAAATGCTCAAGAGACGATTAGTTACTTCTCTCAAAAGATGCTCCATGACCTTCATTGGTGGGATTCTACTATAGAGTTTCTGAGTAACCACCTGTAGAAGTGGGAATAAATGAATAAATTTATTGAGCCGCAATTGACGACCTACATGAACCTTTGGAGTAGGAGCCATTAAAGTTACTGTATTCTTGGGCCTCTTAGACAAAGCCTTGTCATGCCCGTTCCATCAAACTTCCTCTACCTTCTTCACAAAGTCTATCACTTCATTAATGCTTTTACCTATAGAGGTCATGTGAACAAACAATACCTTGACCTTGGGATTCAATCCATTGACAAACAAACGGATCCTCTCTTACTCTGTGGTCACTAACTGCGTAGCTTATCAATAAAAGACACATAACTTAGCCTAATAAGAAGTTACAGTCATACCACTATGCTTCAAAGCCATGAAATCATCCTTCTTGTGGTCTCTTAAAGTCTTGGCACATATTTCTCCATAAATAAGGCATTGGTTTGAACCCTGGTGAGTGGAGGTAAGACTAGCGATCGGTATTCCACAAAGGCTCTCCACCACTGCTTAGCCTCACCTTGAAGCTGAAAGATCACAAACTAAACTCCATGCTGGTGCACAATGCCTAATATTTGAAGTCTCTCATAGCAATATAGTATGAAATCATAGACATCATGACTTCAGGAAACATGGAACGCTAGTTGCTTTAACTTCAAAAACTAGGAGAACATCTCGTGCTCATTGCCAATCATCACACGGACAAAAAGTGGAAGGAAGAAAGTATCAACACCCAACACTCTATCCATTTTAGAGACTATAACAAAAATGGGGTGGATGACTAAAGGTTGACTAGCTTGCACCGTGAGAATGGCTCCAGAGCCAACCAACCCACTAAGAAAAAGTCAAGATCTGCTAAGCTATAGTTGGATCCAAAGGGGAAAGTCCTGCAGCCCCAACTTTTGCATCCTCATCTAGTTCATCATCATCTTCCACCTCAATATCCACCTTCTCTTATATCTCATCCTAGGGTGTGGGAGTGGCCTCTTCAATGGGTACATTCTCAGCTTGGGTTTCATCTCTTACGGATGCTACCCTTCATCGTCCTTTGCCCCTTCCTCTTCCTCTACCCCTACCTCGGCCATATCCTCTCGCAGCGGGCTCCCCTTCTAGATTATTGATGGGAGCTACTAGTCTAGCATCATTGTTTCACGTGTTAACCATATGCGGACCGAAGAGTGAAAGAGATTAGATACCAATTTGGATCACTCCAAAAATACTAGCGTGAATTTCCAATTGTCTAAAATGAACCAATTCAGTTTAGACCCCTAAGTAATTAACAAAAATGAATTTAATTAATTGGGTAGTGAAAATACCACAATACCCTTCTAAAATTCTAGTTTTGACTTTCCGTATCTAGGCAACCCGACTTCAAATGGGCATATATCCCTCATATAAACTTGAAAATGAGAAAACTCGGTGTCTTTGGAAGGATAATTCAAAGATATTTCCTACGGTATCTTGTAGCACACCTAACTCATCCCGATCTAGGAGTTATGGTAGTTTGAACTTGACCCAAAACTCAAACTTAACATAATTTAAACAAATTTCTAGATTTTCATTCTTTCCAAAAATGACTCTTTCTAATTATATCTCTTTCACTTAGAGAGGTGTTGCAAAGACTGAATCTACGCATGAGTAACTGAAAGACTGGAGAGGAACTATTACCTCAAGCTGAAATGGAATCAGAAGGAAAAAAATAAGGATACTTGGTCTTCATGGTTGCTTCTGCTTCCCAAGTAGCTCCCTCTACTGACTGGCTCCTCCACAAAACCTTAACTGAAGCGATTTCTTTGTTTCTCAACCTTCTAATTCAACGATCAAGAATATCAACTGGCACATCCTCATAAGTGAGACTATCATTCATAGACACACTTTCCAATGGTACTATGTATGCTGGATCACCCACACACTTTTTTAACAACGAAATGTGAAAGATCGGATGCACTGCTGCTAGTTCTGCTGGTAACTCTAACTCATAAGACACTTTACCAATTCTACTCAAGATCTTGTAAGGACCTACATATCTAGGACTGAACTTCCCCTTCTTGCCAAATCTCATCACCCCTTTCATAGGTGACACTTTCAGGAAACCCAATCATCAATTTGTAAGTCTAAATCCCTTCTCCTTACACCTGCATAGGACTGTTGTCGACTCTGGGCTGTCTTAAGTCTATCTTTCATGAGCTGAACTTTTTCCATAGAATCATGAACCGAATATGGCCCTATTAAGGCTACTTCACCTACTTCAAACCAACCGACTGTGGATCTACACCTACGCCCATATAATGCCTCATAAGGTGCCATTTGAATGCTGGAATGGTAATTATTATTGTAGGCGAACTCTATAAGAGGAAGGTGATCATCCCAACTACCCTTGAAGTTGATCACGCAAGGTCTCAACATGTCCTCTAAGGTATGAATGGTACGCTCTGCCTAACCATCTGTCTGTGGATGAAATGATGTGCTAAGATTAACCTGAGTACCAAGACCTTTCTGAAAAGACTTCCAGAAATGATAGGTAAATTGAGGACCTATATGTGAGATGATAGACAAAGGAACTCCATGCAACCTGACTATCGCTTTAATGTAAAGCTTGGCATAGTCCTCGTCGAATCTGTAGTCTTGACAGCCAAAAAGTGCACGGACTTAGTGACTTGTCAACTATCACCAAAATGGAGTCATGTTGTCTGCGAGTATGAGGTAAACCTGTAATGAAGTCCATGTTGATCACTTCCCACTTACATGCAGTAATTTTAATCTCTTGAGTCATACCTCCTGGTTTCTGATGTTGTAACTTCACTTGTTGACAATTTGGGCATTTAGCCACAAAATCTGTTATATCCCTTTTCATGTCATTCCACGAAAATACTTCCCACAGATCACGGTACATTTTAGTGGAGCCTAGATGAATAGAATACCTGGAGTTATGGGCTTCTGCAAGAATCTACTATCTCAACTCACCCACCTTAGGAACAAATAAACGACCTTGATAGTGAAGCACACCATCTCCCCTTCGAAGAAAACCTCAACTCTCTGCTGATGAACTACACCCCTCTTTTGAAGCAATATAGAATCACTATCTTTCTTTTTCATAACCTCCGCTACCAATGAAGATTTTGGCCTATTCTGAACTTTTACACCATCTGATATGCTCATAAGACAAACTCCCAAGCGAGCAAGCCTGTGAACATCTTTTGCTAGTTCTTTCTTTCTTCCTAAACATGTGCTACACTACCCGTAGATAGTCTACTAAGAGCATCTCCTACTACATTGGCCTGACCATGATGATAAACCACATTCATATCATAGTCTTTGAGAAACTAAAGCCATCTCCTTTGGCGAAGATTCAACTCTTTCTGGGTGAACACATACTGAAGGCTCTTATGGTCTGTGAAAACATCTACATGAACATCATCATACAAGTAATGTCTCCAAATATTTAGTGCAAACACTACTGCTGCATGCTCGAGGTCATGAGTTGGATAGTTCTTCTCATGAACCTTAAGTTGTCTAGAATCATAAGCTATAACCCTACCTCGCTGCATCAATACACAACCTAGGCCGACTCTGGAGGCATCACAACAGATCACATAACCGTCTGAACCTTTGGTAGAGTCAAAACAAGACTTGTAGTCAACCTGCTTTTCAATTCTGCAAAGCTCTTCTCACACTCATTTGACCACTAAAATGTAACCTTTTTCTGAGTAAACTTAGTCAATGGAGAAGCTATGGATGAAAATCCTTCCACGAGCTTTTTGTAATAACCCGCCAAACCTAAGAAATTTCTGATATCCATAGAAGAGGTAGGTATGGGCCATTGTTTCACAATTTATGTTTTCTGAGAATCCATTCGGATCCCTTAACTATACACAATGTCATGCCCCGAGACTACCCCTAAAACGCGGACACGGGACCTAGGACCACAAGTGATACCAAGCTAACCCTGCTGGCATGATCATGAGCATACTAAATATAATAAACTGATGCGGAAGCTAAATCATAAATAAATCTGAAATGATGGGGAATACCCATATACTATAACTGAGATAAATGAAAATTGATGAGTTTAATACAAGGAAGATATTAACTCAATACTAAGTTGAATCTAACTATGTCTGAAAATAGCCTATAACTGACTAGAAATGTTGGGACAGACCCCAGCTAAGTCTAGCAAAACTAAAACTAAAGGACTAAAAATATTTAAAAGAAACTCATGACTATTGTCCTCGGAGAATGAGGATTCACCACTGATTCTGCTGAACTGGAGATCGGGAACCGATCTAAGCGTGATCTGAATGCTGAGAACCAGAACCTACATCACGAGAAGATGTAGCGCACGTATGCGTCAGTACTTGAAAGGTACTGAGCATGCAGTATAGAATACAACTAAAATATCACATAACTGAACAAAGAAAATAAGCAATGACATAATCTGAACATGATATAGATAATGGATGCTGAGATAACTGAATGCAGTAACCAATTTATAACATGCTGAAACTGAATACTGGATATACTGATAAATGTTTAATGCAATAGAATCTAACTAAAATGTGGGAGCTACTAATAACCGAAAATAAAACCACATAAGATAAATGTGAAGTTCGATTTATACGCCACAACGAGAGGACCCAATATACCCGGCCAAAGGTATAGAGGCATGCTGGCGTGATCACTAAATGATGCCCACGGAGGGGACTTACCCCTACATGGCTCATAGTTTTAGGACTATATGGGTACGCTGAACCCTAATCCAACTCGGTAGAATGCTACTCCCAATAGATTAAGTGATTAACACATTATGACTAAATTTCTGTAAGTTACTGGATAGCTCAAACTGAACATGTAAACTGAGAATGCAACAATTAAACTGATATTGATGCATTAATAACTGAGGCATCTATAACTGAATAATTGAAATATCTGACCTAGCATGTGTAATTCAAGAATTAAAGAAAGACAGAGCTAGGGTTCTAGAATTCAAGCAATAAACTGAATATTAAGATACTAATCTGATTTGGATCATTCTAACAGCTAAGAATCCAATAATTTTAACATTTCAAGAAATCCTAGGTCTAGTCATAATAAGGGAATCAAGAAACTGACTGAAAACTAGGGACCTAATGGGTGAAAGGAATCCACTAGTGAAATCCCACATACCTGGTGACGAATTTCACGGATAAATCCTTTGATTTCTGGGCTGGAACTGAAGAAAACTTGTTGCGTTCTTGAACTAGGGTTCTTGACTTATTTCTCCTCTTACGCTCTAATTTTTGTATGTTTTGATTAATGATTTGACTTAGGTAAGTTC
>JAJOOS010013781.1:0-11053 GCA_029582725.1 Solanum chiquidenum
CTCAATCACGCGTTATGCCAGGTTGGATTCGCGTGTTTTTTTGTTTAAGAATTGGATAGTTGAAGTGCCTACTTGTGCACTTTGAAAGTTAGAGGTCATACTTAAAATTCGAAGCCAAATTTAGGGTCCAATTTATGTATTATGCCTATTTATTTTATCTCAAAACTGAACTTCTTGGGGGAAAAAACATTTGAGACTCTCAAAAAGTTACTTTCCTAATTTACGTGGACTTTGACATACAATTTTAAGATATGTCAATGATTTACTTAAAGATAAAAGACAAAAATTAAAATTAAATTATTTGTAATTATAAAAATAGGAAATTATTTGCGTAAAAAGAAGGAAGCTACTAATTTTAGTTTTTAGTGGCGTATCCATTGTAACAACTAAGAAGAAAAGCATGAGTAAGTTCCACAACTTAACAATTCAAAAAGTCAACAAGTCTCCATAGATGTCTATTGACTCATGACTTTTGACTAGGACGTTGAAGTTTGAACATTTCAAAGCCCTAATTATGACTCCCTCTTTTATCCTCAATTCATTTTTAAATGAGTAAATTGTCGAGAAAATGCACATTTACTAAATAAAAAAGGGTCAAAATTGCTCCTAAACTATGAGAAATAGACCACTTATATCCTTCGTTACATTTTGAGATCAAAAATGCCCTGCCATTATCCTAAGAGACCACAAATATACTCAAGAGTAAGCACCCCAAATATTTAGTGATGTGGCAAGCCACATGGGACTAATCCCTCCACCCAAGTGTTACCAACAAGGATTCACTACAAAAGAACTAGACCTTTAACGGCGACACAAGTCGCCACAAAAGCCAAGAATATCGTCACTAAAGATTTTAATTGATTTTTAACATTAAATTCTAATTTTGTGTATTTTTTCATTATTTTAAAAAAAATCACAAATGAAATCAATCAAGGAGGAGTTTGAAGACACAATATGTTTTATTTTTATGTCATATGTAAATGCATAAAAGGTACGATGATGCATTATGTAGTAGGAGATTTGAATTGAGAAGTAATTTTGATAATTTTCGTAATCATATTGGATGTTTTTAAATATTGATAGTGCATGTTATTTATTTTAGAAAATTAGGTTGCAAAATTAATTATCATATTTTTTTGTTGAAAAAACATTTTATACTAGGGAATGGTTGTTGCAGCCTTAGTGGCCACTAAAAATCACTCATAACTTTTAGTGGCAATATTTTGGGATTTTGTGGCGACTTTTATCGCCGCTAAAGGTCTAGTTCTTTTGTAGTGAATCTCTGTTGGCAACTCTTAGGTGGAGGAATTAGTCTCATGTGGCTTGCCACATCACTAAAACAATTGGGTAGTTAACTCTTGAGGGTATTTGTAGTCTCATGGGATAACGGCCGGGGTATTTTTTATCCCAAAATGTAATGGAGGGTATAAGTGGTCTATTTCGCATAGTTCAGGGGTATTTTTTTATCCTTTTCCGTTTATTAAAAAAAAAAGGTTTAGGATATAATTAATTGAATATATCCTTTGGGGTGGCCCAGTGGTTTGGACTTGGGACTTCTATGTTCGAGGTCACAAGTTCGAAAACTCTTGTCAGTGATTGCAAAAATTTGTCTTCTGAGTCGAGCTCGTCGCATTTTGAATTTTTGAATTTTGAACAATTCACTTACTCCTTCCGTTCCTTTTTATGTCACATTTTTAGATTTCACTTATATTAAGAAACTAAGGGTGTGTTTGGTAGGAAGGATAATATTTTCCTAGAAAATGTTTTCTTGAAAAACAAGTGAATTTCTAACTTATTTTCTCATGTTTAGTTGCTGAGTAGAAAATATTTTCTGAAAAATATTTTTTAATTTTTGGTTGGTGATTGAAAAATATATTTCAAAAAATATCGTTTATTTTTAGCTTGAAACTAAAAAATACTCCTTAGGAAAATAGTTTTTGATATGAAAATCAACCCCGATAATTAATTTAGGACCCGACCCGACACCCAAACTAGGACAAGACCCCGATGGCCGTTCCAAAATTCGACCCTGAGATCTGACCGAGGACCTGACCCAAACTTTCGACCCAGAAAAGTTTTTTTCAAAAACAATTTTTTTTAAAAAAATATTTGACGGGGTCGCAAGGAGGGGGCATAAAATATGAAATATTTTTCAAAAACAATTCCTTAAAAAAAAAAATTATATAAATAATTTTAAGATAATATTTTTTACATACATATCAACCACAAAAAAATAAAAGTAAGGAACTCAATATATTTTTTTCATGGAAAACATTTTCCCTCGTACTAAACACGCCTTTTTATCATGAGTATTTATTATATATATATTCCACCTCTTTTAATTTGATCACGTCAGTGTTAATGAAATATGCATATAATATCGGATTTCATTCTATTAAATTCACTTATCATGGTAATGTGCCTGATTCTGTGACTATTTGTTTTGTTGAAAATGTGCAGATGGTAGAAATAATGAACACGAGCAAGTCAATAGTCATAACAGGACACTCAATTGGAGGAGCAATTGCATCCCTCTTAACTCTCTGGCTTCTCTGCCGTCTGCAAACTATTTGCTCTGTCATTTGCATTTCCTTTGGCTCTCCAATGCTTGGCAATGAGTCCTTTTCCAGAGTCATTCTTCAAAAAAGATGGGCTGGACATTTTTGTCATGTTGTTTCACAGCATGATATTGTCCCAAGACTGTTCTTTGCCCCATCATGTTCTTTCCAGTTTATTTCTGAGGAAAATAAGACTCAGCTTTTCCGCGTTGTGTTGGATTCTCTTGGAGTTGTATCAAGAGGTGAATGTAAGAGTTCATTTTGTCCCTCTGGGAGCTACTTGTTCTGCACCAACAAGGGTGCAGTTTGTGTCGATAATGGTATGGTTATCATTAAGTTGCTTTACTTGACCTTACTGAATGGCTCGCAAAGTTCTAGCCTTGAGGATCATCTTGGTTATGCTGATTTCATTCGGAAAGTTCAGTGGCAATTTATAGAGAATAGAAGCTTCATGGGAGGCAATATACCCGAGTCAAGCTATGAAGCAGGGATAACATTGGCTCTGGAGTCACTAGGAATAGCTTCTCATGTAATGTCGTCAACCTTTCTTATTAACTTCCTTCATATACCTAGTAATGTTGCGGAGCAATTTTCATCAAGAAAGAGCAATGTATGCATTATTGGTACAATATCACATGTATTGCTCCAAAGGGATGAAAATTGCTTTGCTATTGTTGATTTTAGTTTTTGTGTGGTTCCTGTCTCTATGTTGATTTCCCTTATTTTTAGATTTCTATCACTACTTGTTGTTTCGCCTTGATATCTGAATATCTTGCTGTTGATTATGTTTGTTGCTATTGCCTATTTTCACTGTTTGTTCAGCCGAGGGGT
This sequence comes from Solanum chiquidenum, assembly GCA_029582725.1. Classification (NCBI taxonomy): domain Eukaryota; kingdom Viridiplantae; phylum Streptophyta; class Magnoliopsida; order Solanales; family Solanaceae; genus Solanum; species Solanum chiquidenum. The sequence goes on from JAJOOS010013781.1 coordinate 3,390, forward strand.
CTTTCAAAAACAATCTCTCTACCCTCTCAAAGGTAGGAGTAAGGTCACTATCCTCCCCAGACTCCACTTGTGGAATTATACTGATTTGTTGTTGTCGTATCTCTATGTTGATTCTCATTTGCTGAGATATCTATGCAAGAGCTAGTCTAATGATTTTGCTTCTTTGACAAACAGGAATTGAATTCCGAAGATGCTAAGGAAGCCCTGAAAAGGGCAAAAAAGTTGGGTCAAACTCGCAACCTCAACAGCGCCAACCTTGCAATTGGTTTATCCAAAATCAATCCATTCAGAGCACAGATAGAGTGGTATAAAGCATCTTGTGACAATTCTGTTGATCAAATGGGATATTACGATTCATTCAAGCAAAGAGGTGCCTCGAAAAGAGGCTTTAAGGTCAATATGAACAGGATCAAACTTGCTCAGTTTTGGGATTCTTTGATTGACAAGTTGGAAGCTAATGAACTGCCCTATGATTTTCACAAACGTGCAAAGTGGGTAAATGCTTCTCAGTTCTACAAACTCGTTGTCGAGCCACTTGATATTGCAGAGTACTACAGGACTGGGATGCATCTTGTGAAAGGCCACTACCTGCAGCATGGAAGGGAGAGAAGGTACAAGATTTTCGATAAGTGGTGGAAAACTGAGAATGACAGTACTGATCATCCTACTGCAAGGAGCCGGTTTGCGAGTTCTACACAAGATTCATGCTTTTGGGCTCAGGTTGAGGAGGCAAGAGACAGTCTTATTAAGGTAGGAGCTGAGGGCGATGCAAGAAAATTTCTCAAGATGTTGGAAGATGTCACGAAGTTTGATCAATATGCTAAAAGATTGATCGAAAATAAAGAGGTTTCACAAGACGTTTTGGCCAAAAACTCAAGCTACACTAAGTTTATAGAGGAATGGAAGGACTTCCAATCTCAGTTACAGCTGCTCCAACCTCAGTTTCCATGAATTCTTTAAGGTAGAAAATAGCTTGAGGATTGTTGGTCTAGTTAGGGCATTAGCCTCTATATATAGCAATAAAGAAGCTCAACTAAAACATCTGTTATTTTTCCTCAAGAAAAACATATATGAATTATAATTAGATGGTCTACTCCAAGAATTAAGAGAAATTCTAGAGGAACTAGAACTTGCATACATTGAGTTATAAATTGTGAAAACAAAAAGGGTATACATGCTGCTAAGGTTTGTATACATCTCCCAGAGTGAACTTATAATATGATGCAATAGGAGGAGCTAAACTAGTCACATAACCTAAAAGACAAGTGCCGCGGCGCCACGGTTTATGTTAAAGTGGTAAGAGCACATCATGAGTTTGAACTCTACGATGATCAAAAGCTTGAACACAAATAGAAGTTTGAGTCAATTATTCATCGACTCGAACCATGGATAGGAAATGAGCTAATGTTGATGGTTACTCAACTTTGCTTAGTTTGTTTCAGTTTCCGGTGCCTATTAGAATCCAATTCATCATGAACCCGACTCAGTTTTTTATCCGACTAGTTTAATGAGTTGACTATATGAGAGATTTAGTTTTTTATGCTACCAGTATTTTATTTAATTCACTTTACAAATGTCTTTATTTTTTAATAGCCTGTAATTGCACATATCTAGCTAGCTAAATGTCTTTATTTTTTAATAAACACAAGAAAAATGAAAAAAAGAAGTTCCAAGTTAGTTCTGAAAATTATTTTTCATATTTATAGCTTGATTTAATATAATGTAACTTTATAAAGAGCGCTTTCTATAAAAAAAATTATATCTCTAAGGTTCAAACTCGAAACTTTAATTTTGTTTTTCCAATTCAATGAAGTTATTTTAAGGAATTTTGTTTCTAAATATGACTTTTCTTCCTTTAACTCATGCTTCTATATAGGTATAAACATTATTTTTTTATCGATGATTTCCATTATATGATTGATTGGGTTCTGATTAAATCTAAAAATTGATAATTTTATAAAATATTGTTAGAAATTTTTTTGCAGTTATCACATCATTAAATAATTAAGTATCAAAAATTATATTTCAATCTAAATGACTATAAAAGCTAACTTGATAAAATTGAATCACTTTTAAAATATAAAACAAGATTGAGTGATTGTGATGACCAATTAACAAAGACTTGATTAAGCAAAAAAAAAAACATGAGTGATAAGTTTAAATTTACATTTTCCTTTCAAATTTAGGTAGGTGTTTGAACATACGATTTCATTTCATGATTTCAAATCATGAGATAAAACCTTAAATCCTCCGGAAAGTTTGATTTGAAAATTTTATATCATGATTTCACATTTTTCAAATATAAAAATTGTCCCACAATTTTTTATTTTGTAAAAAACATCATTTTATATGTACCAACCATTTGTTTCCTATGAAAACAAAATTTATAGTTGATATTGTTACTCTTACCAATATTTTAACCATTTATATCAAGAAATGCATATTCAACATAAGGAGATTGTCCATACTATGTGGGAGAATTTTATGAAAAATATTACATTGTCTCATGTTTAATTTTACTTTTTATCGAACTTATAAAATTCAATCAATAAACTATTTATTTTTTATTGTGATAGTGTATAACTTCATATCATAATTCCATCTCACGTGGTTAAACGACCCTAAATTTACATTTTCCCCTTCAAATTTAGTGTGTGTTTGGTATGAAGGAAAACATTTTTCAAAAAATGTCTTTCAAATTAGATTATTTTTCTCAAATTTAAGAAAAATGACTTATCTCCAAAAAGTAAGAAAAAATATTTTTCAAAATTAATTTTCAACCTCACACCTGAATTTTCCACTCTAACTCAAGTATTAGGGTATCAATTTTCGACTACTACTCCAAACTTTGACTCCTGATTCTCGATATGGGACATGACCTTCAACCTCGATTCGAGACCCAACTTCCAGGTCCTAGGTCAGGTCAAGGTTGAATTTTATTTGGGTGTTAGCCACCAGTCAGAATTTGAGGTTGGATTCTGAATTGAGTGTCGGGGTCAAATTACGTTTCAAAAAGTCGGATTTTGAATTGAGTATCAGAGTCTGATCCTAATTTCAAAAATTGAATCTTGAGTCAGAAACCAGAGTCGGGTTCTAGGTCGGAAGTCGGGTTTGGATCACAAATCAAATGTGGTGGTTGAGTTCCAATCGAAAGTTAGGTCTCGCGTCAAGTTGAGGTCGAGGTCGAATCCCGATTTGAGTGTTAGATCCCCAGTCAGAATTTGAGGTCGGATTCTGGATTGAGTGTCGAGACCGGTCTTGATTCGAAAGTTGGGTCTCATGTCGAATCAGGATAGGATCCCAATTGATTATCGAGGTTGGTTTCTATTTCTACTCTCTAGTCTAAAATAAAAATATTTTACATCCACCAATCAAACACTAAAAAGTATTTTCCACTTACCAACCAAACAAAAATAAATTAGAAACCAATTTATTTTAAAAAAATATATATATTTTTTAGAAAACATTTTCCATGAAAAATCTTTCTTTTGTACCATACACTGAAAAGCACACGTATAATACTCTCATTTTATTTATTAAAATCAAAATGTTTGTATTGTAAGATAGGAACAGTAGGGAAAATGGAAATTTCTTGGAAAAACTAATGGCATAAAATGATGGAAGCAGTGATGGACATATTGCCATTCAACAATGCCACATCAGACTTTGCATCTATATTCGAAAACACGTCTAGGTTCAATGTACCTGCATACTAGCCTTCTTTTCTTCTCCCTTTATAACGCCAACCCCTACTTTTTCTCTCTTCAACTCTTCAAATACCCTCCCAATTCATCAACAATTTAAGCTTTTCTTTTGCTCTTTTCAGTTGGGAAAATCAATCTGTTGGAGAAATGGCTTTGGCTTTCACTTCTTCAACTGCAATTCATGACTCTCTCTCCTCATCTTCTCATCAACAACCCAAAGGTACACCATTTTGTCTCTCTCTCTCCCCCCTTTGCAAGTTTCAATTTTTACCAGTTTTTTTGATCTGGTTATTTTATCTTTGCAGTATCCCAATTGGGTAACTTTCAGCTATTGGATCAGCCAAAGAAATCCTTGAATTTTTCTCAGAGGCGTTGTGCTGTGAAGCCATTATATGCTGAACTTAAAAGGAATGAGTCCATAGTTCCCTCAGCAGCAACCTTTGTTTCTCCTGGTATGTTATTGTCTCATTTTGACTCGATATAAAATTTAAGAAAATAAAGATTCAAAATAGAAAGTTACAATTAAAGAGTTGTCAAAAGGTACTAAAAAAGGAAAAACATACAAATAAGGGGAGTAATTCTTTTGCAAACAAATTGATTGTATTGCTTGCTTTGTAAATGCAGAGGTAGAAGAGAAAGTAATAGAGGCAGAGGATTTTGAAAAACTGGCTAAGGATCTTGAAAATGCTTCACCTCTTGAGATTATGGATAATGCCCTTGAGAAATTTGGAGATGATATTGCCATTGCTTTCAGGTGCTAATCTTTGTTATTTTGGTTATATTAAGTTGATATATTGTAGTATTTCCTGTCCAAATTATTGTATGTGAAAGTACGAATTTTGAAGATGATTGGGAATAGCAATTGAAAAGCTATATTCATAATTTGAGTAAAAAGAAAAGGTGAAGTATCTAATTGCGAATGTAATGCTAACAGATGGTTTAGTTGTTGACCTTTCATTTTTTGAATGCTTTTGAAGTTTCCACTTGGATTATTTCACAGGCAAGGAATGTTATTGAATGCAATACATGCTTAAATGTGTATCTGTGTGTTAATTTCCATGTGAATTATCCGAGGGAAATAATGTATCCCAACATAGACTCTGCTGATCAGTGTAGTTGACTCTTCCTCATTGAGTGATGCCATAGGGAACTCCTTATATATAGATAATTTACTCTTTAAGATAATCCTCTTAAACACTAGCTTTATTTTGCAGTGGTGCAGAAGATGTTGCTTTGATAGAGTATGCACATTTAACTGGTCAACCATTTAGAGTGTTCAGCCTTGATACCGGGAGGTTGAATCCAGAGACCTACCAACTTTTTGATGCTGTTGAGAAGCACTATGGCATTCGCATCGAATACATGTTTCCTGATGCTGTTGAAGTTCAGGCATTAGTAAGGACCAAGGGTCTTTTCTCATTCTACGAGGATGGCCACCAAGAATGCTGCCGTGTTAGGAAAGTTAGGCCCCTGAGGAGAGCCCTCAAAGGTTTGCGTGCCTGGATCACGGGGCAAAGAAAAGATCAGTCCCCTGGAACTCGATCAGAAGTTCCGGTTGTTCAGGTAGACCCCTCTTTCGAGGGATTGGATGGTGGCTCTGGAAGCTTGGTGAAGTGGAACCCGGTGGCTAATGTAGAAGGCAAGGACATATGGAACTTCCTACGTGCAATGAATGTGCCCGTGAACTCTTTGCATTTGAAAGGTTATGTCTCTATTGGATGTGAACCTTGCACCAGGCCGGTCCTACCTGGGCAACACGAGAGAGAAGGAAGGTGGTGGTGGGAGGATGCAAAGGCCAAGGAATGTGGCTTACATAAAGGAAACATCAAAGATGAAAGTGTAAATGATAATGGGAACAATGCTACCCAAGCAAATGACACTGTTGCTGATATTTTTGACACTAAGGACATTGTTACCTTGAGTAGACCTGGAGTTGAGAACCTATTGAAATTGGAAGACCGAAGAGAGCCTTGGCTTGTTGTTCTTTATGCTCCTTGGTGCCAATTCTGCCAGGTAATTGATCATTTAATCGTTGAATAACTGTTACATCCCACCAGCAACTTAGTCCGATTGGAAGTGTCACCCAAACACTTGTTGTCGATTCTTATTTTCCTTATCAATGTTTGTTTTAATTAAATGTTGACAGGCAATGGAAGGATCATATGTTGAATTGGCAGAGAAGTTGGGAGGTTCTGGTGTGAAGGTAGGGAAGTTCAGGGCAGATGGTGAGCAGAAAACGTTTGCACAACAAGAGTTACAGCTGGGCAGCTTCCCGACAATACTATTTTTCCCTAAGCACGCTTCACAGCCAATTAAGTACCCATCAGAAAAGAGGGATGTAGACTCCTTATTGGCTTTTGTGAATGCTCTTAGATGAAGGCAAATGGTGCTTCATATGTTGTTTACACATAATAGATAGAAGTAATAGAAGAGGGACTTGAATTCTTGTACATGTTTCTGGCCTCAATTTTGTGGTTTCTATGGCAAAGATGTTGCTCTTGCTATTGCTGCTTTGACAATATGCAAGGTTTTCTCCCTTTTCCTATTCTTTAATTTAACGATAATGTGAACAAGTACAAGTTCAATTTGGTCATTGGAACAATTGCATTGAACATGTGACAAACCAACCAATTAGACTAGGCATGTAACTTACAAACTCGGCACGTTACTTTGGCACATTGTATAATTATATTAACTCCATCGAATATTAGAATACAACGACGTCTAATTGTATTAGTTCGTGCTAATATTATTTTGGACTCAAATATGAAAGTCTCTACTGTTAAATTAGGTTTTAGGTCTAACTCACACCCCAAAAGCTAGCTCAAAGAGAGGAGGATTGCCCAAGTCTTTTAAGGAGTCCACCCATCTCATTAACCACCGATGTGGGACTTTTGTCATTCTATAACACCCCACCTCACGCCCAGTGCTTAGCATCTGGTGCGTGGGCAATTTTGATTTTTGGGGCCCCAACATCGGGTGAGACGGACCCTGCTCTGATACCATGTTAAATCTCCATAACTGGAGCTATTCTAGAACCTTCTATGGAGGAAAGCTAACAGAAGAAGAGAGAAAATCAACTGCAATTTTATTTCATATGTTTCAATCTTACATTGAGAGAGTGAACTGCTTCTATTTATAGATTTTATCCACACATGGCATGCTCATCTTTACACATTAAATGACTCATTTGCCCTCTAACTAACTTCTAATAGACTTAATGGCAGTTAACTAACTCTTAATCCATCAACTTGCATCTCTTGATTCAACACTCCTCCTCAAGTTGATGGCTTGAATATGTCTCTTAGTCCCAGCTTGCTTATCAAGTATTCATGTTGAACTCTTCCTAATCCCTTTGTGAGTATATCTGCTAATTGTTCTGTTGTAGATACATGGTCTGTTCTGATCATGCCTTGACTGACTCTTTCTCTTACAAAATGGAAGTCAATATCTATGTGTTTGGTTCTCTCATGGAATATGGAATATAGGCTATAGGAATATCTATAGGTTGTTGAATCTGAACTCCCAATTCTTTGAACAGCCCTGTCAACCATGTAAGTTCTGCAGTGCATGCAGCCATGCTCCTAAATTCTGCTTCTGCTGAACTTCTGGACACAGTTTCTTGCTTCTTGGCTTTTCATGAAACTAAAGCTCCTCCAAACTTCACCAGATAACCTGTGACTGACCTCCTAGTTTCTAGACAAGCACCCCAATCTGAGTCACAGTAGGCTGATAGTTGATTACTGTTCTTGGCAGGCATGAATAACCCCAAACCAGGTGTACCTTTGATATATCTTACTACCCTTAGTGCAGCATCCATATGAGACTTCTTAGGGCAGTGCATATATTGGCTGAGAACTTGCACTACAAATGCTATATCAGGTCTGGTCATAGTTAGGTATAGTAACCTTCCTACTAGTCTCTGATACATAGCAGAATCCTTTAGTTCATCATCATCAG
>JAJOOS010013782.1:0-30264 GCA_029582725.1 Solanum chiquidenum
ATATATATATATATATATATATATATATATATATATACTAGTTTTACGGCACGTGCATTGCACGTGTGTATTGTTTATATATATATATATATATAGTATACAATGCTGTAAAATTGAATTAACATCACTAAATTAAAACTTTTTAGTAAATAATTATAATTGAAAGAACATAGGACAAGTGTTTTTAAATAATTAATACAAATTTTCATAAACCTACTTGTATTTTGAGATCAAAACGACCAGATATCATTGAAACATTTTAAAATACATTCAAAGTTTAATTGTGGGGAGAAAATGACATTTCTTTAGTAGTATTTTTACTTCACTCAATTTTTTAAACAAATCTAACCAACACCATGTAAGTACAATTTTTCTCTTAAATATTCATACTTGAAATTTAGTATGTGCATGACACTAATAAGGATTACCATAAATATTTCAATATTTTATCTTTATACAAAATCTATCTTTTACAAAATATATTACTCAATTAATATTTGAGTAAGACTATCAGAGAGAGGTAATTTTACAACAAAAAAAAAGTACTTTGTTATTATAACGAATGATGTTTAAATAGAGGTTTGAGTGTATGTCAAATATTTAGCTTGACCAATTCTTTGTTATATATATATATATATATATATATATATTTCAATGGCATAATTTAATTATAATATATGAACAGCATCACCTTTGGTGGAAAAAAATTCATTTCTTTAAGTTTCTAACTTATCTTTGTATAATTGTAGTCTTCTCCTTGTCTCTGCCGCATACATATCATATAGTTTTTCTCTAATGAAGAAATCTAGTATCTTATAGATGTATCGTGATATAAAATATTAAACTTTTTCAATAATAAAAGTTAATAGATGAATAAAATTCAGTATTATTTATAGAATCTTTAATTTGATTTAAGATTATTTTATGATCAATCACTATTTTCTTATTTATTATTATATAGCTAGCAAATAGTGTATCTTTTGACATAACATTTTCTCAAATTAAAATGAACACAAAATAACAGGAAATTCATACTTAAAAAATTTCATACTGAATATAAATATAAAAAAAGAAAAAAATATATGAAACAATACATAGCCAATGAAGAAGGAAGACGAAAATATATGTTCATGCTATATTCACTATTGTGTTTCATTTGATTGAAATCTCTTGCCACCAACACTTTACTTGATCCGTTCATTTTTACTTACATATTTATTAAAAATAATAATTATTATCATGACTATATTGTCATATTATAAGTAAAACTTAAAATCTATTTTTGAAATAGTGGATTTAACATCAAAAATAATAATTCAATGCACTATATTGATTCCCGTTGTTTTCGCAAAATTAGAAAGAAACTCTTTCGTGAGGGTAAGAGAATAAAAAATGAAAAAACAAAGAAGAAATATCTTTACCCAAATCATGTGACTTTTTTCATATTGGTTTATTATTATTGTCTTTCCCACAACTTTTCGTCACTGTTAACTCATGAAAATCGTAAGAAAAAATCCGAGTGTGAATTGTTGAATGATTTGCTAGAATTTATTCACCAACTCTTTCTTATGTGATACCTCGAATTTTGTTGAATTTTGAACTTAATCAACTGTTGCAAATAACCCTTGAGATTGTTTAAGAAGAAGAAGAGTATAAAACTTTTTTTAAAAATGTAGTTTAAAAGTGAGAGAAAATTCCTCTATTTATAGCTAACAAATAGTAGTAGGAATAGGTGATAATTGTGCCTTATCAGAAAAGTTAGAACCTTTCGAAAAAGTCACTGCTCATCGAAAAATTCACAACTCTTTGGAAAAGTCACAACTCATAGAAAAAGGCACAACCCTTTGGAAAAGTGACAACCCTTTGGAAAAATCATTACCTTTCGGAAACTCACAACTCATCGAAAATGTCACAACTCATCAAAAAATTCACAACACTTTGAAAAAATCACAACCCTTTAATGTGAAAAGGTATATATTTTAATAAAATACAAATAATTAAATTAATAAATAAAATAAATTGAGTATTTTTAATTGGGGGTATTATAGTAATTCAACATTCGTGTTTGGGAGTTCATGCTTTTAAGGTACTATTTTTGAAATAGTGAATTTAACATCAAAACAAATAATTCAATGGACTACATTGATGCCCGTATTTTTTCAAAATTAGAAAGAAACTCCTTCGTGAGGGTAAGAGAATAAAAAATAAAAAAACAAAGAAGAAATATCTTTACCCAAATCATGTGACTTTTTTCATATTGGTTTATTATTATTGTCTTTCCCACAACTTTTTGTCACTGTTATTCATGAAAATCGTAAGAAAAAATCCGAGTGTGAATTGTTGAATGATTTGCTAGATTTTGTTCACCAACTCTTTCTTATGTGATACCTCGAATTTCGTTGAATTTTGAACTTAATCAACTGTTGCAAATAACCCTTGAGATTGTTTAAGAAGAAGAAGAGTATAAAACTTTTTTTAAAATGTAGTTTAAAAGTGAGAGGAAACTCCTCTATTTATAGCTAACAAATAGTAGTAGGAATAGGTGCTAATTGTGCCTTATCAGAAAAGTTAGAACCTTTCGAAAAAGTCAATGCTCATCGAAAAAGTCGCAACTCTTTGGAAAAGTCACAACTCATTGAAAAAGGCACAACCCTTTGGAAAAGTGACAACCCTTTGGAAAAATCACAACCTTTCGAAAACTCACAACTCATCGAAAATGTCATAACCCATCAAAAACGTCACAACTCTTTGAAAAAATCACAATCCTTTAATGTGAAAAGGTATCTATTTTTAATATAATACAAATAATTAATTAATAAATAAAATAAATTGAGTATTTTTAATTGGGGGTATTATAGTAATTCAACATTCATGTTTGGGAGTTCATGCTTTTAAGGTAGTATAGAAGATATATATATATATATATATAAAAGATGTAGTGTCGCTATATTGGAGCCAACAAGTGTAGACAATGCATTGCAAATTCTTGAATTGGATGCTTCCATGGAGGAGGAGATCAATATGACTAACAAGAATAATACATGGGTACATGTACCTAGTCCTCATCACAAGAAGGTTTTTGGAATTAGATGGGTGTTCAAGATTAAGTTGAATTCAGATAGCACACACCACAAGTACAAAGCAAGGCTAGTTGTAGAGGGTATACACAACATCATGGAATTGATTTTCATGAAACCTCTGCACTAGTTGCAAGGTTTGATACCATCAAATTTCTTCTTGCAGTTGCAGCACACCAAGGGTGACAAGTATTTCAATTGGATGTTAAGTACGCCTTTCTTAATGAATATCTTGAAGAAAAAGTTTATGTAGAGCATTCTGCAAGTTTTAGAGGAGCACGAGACATATATTTGTCAAGAAAAGCTCTGTATGGCTTAAAGCAAGCACCTAAGACCTTGTATGCACGGATCAATAGCTACTTACTTAATTTGGGGTTCAAGATAAGTTACAATGAAACAAATGCCCTATAGAAACAAAGATTTGAGCTTCTTAGAGCTAGCTTGAAGTACCCAACAACACTTCCATCAAGGGAAAGTAATGTCTTCATATTTTGTTGGAGCTTTTGGATTGTTTTGTTGTAAAGTTCTAAAATTCAGAAGATAGTTGTAATTTTGTGGTAAGCTTTATTCAAGCTTAATATAAGAAAGCACGTTTCAAGATTTAAGGGATTTGACAGACCACTTTATGTATGTTTATACGGTGTAAAATTTTATTGTATGAACAATTAATCAACTCCACTTTCTTCACATTTCCTCTCTTTTCATGTTTGTTTTCTCTTTCCCTCCTTCAATAATTCATCTTCAAAGACCAAAATCGTGTGCAAGCCATAACATACTTTATATGGGTTAAAACAATCATATCGAGCATTGTTTGGTGGATTAATTAGCTTGAATATGAAGAAGTATGGCTTCCAACAAAGTAATTTATATGATACTTTATTCTTAAAACACAATTTAATAATAAAAAATGAAAATGCTAACCATATACGTAGATAACATGATTCCTAAATTTTGTCCTAAAAACTGGATTTTTCAACGTGCATCTTGTTTAACAAATGGAGAAGCAAGCAAGTACAAACTGTTTTTCCTTGATGCAACATTACCAAAGTTGACAGTCATATCCAGTTGTTGGGGACTAACTCCATTCACAAGTTTCCAATCAAAATGGCAAAGTAACTGAGCTAGACATAACTCTATGCTTGCCATACTAAAGTTTATGCCTGGACAAATTCTTCTACCAGCTCCAAATGGTATGAATTGAAAATGATTTCCAGTAACATCAAGTGGACTTTCATTGAATCTCTCTGGCTCAAATTTCTCAGCTTCTTCCCAATATTCTGAATCCCTCCCAAGTGCCCACATATTCACAATACCTATTATATGCCAAGTGCACCAATTAGTTGGGAGTAAAATGATAAACTCAATATATCTATTATTATTTTTCTTAATTAATGTACCAAGTAAAAAATGAACAAGTAAATATGTACGGAGGGAGTATTAATTAGGAGAGAATTTTAACTATTTTATCCTATACTTGGTATTTGAATGATTCTCTCTTTGTTCATTTTTATTTTTACCCTATTAAGAAAATAATGATTGACATGACTATTTTACCACAATACACTATCAATTAATGTTTAGTATTAAATTTTTAAAAACAATTTAAAAATAAGTAATTAATACTAAAGGTAAAACATGAAAAAATAATTCTTTTTTTTTATATATAAATGAAAATCTACTTTTGAAATATTGAACAAGTAAAAGTGAACAGAGACGTAAAGAAAATTATTACTAAGAAATAAATGGGAAAATATCAAAAGAAATTTGCACTTCAAAACGAAAAGTAATTTGAGACCGAGTATATAAAGAAAGGATAATGCTAAATGGTCAGAAAATTTGACCAGAATTTGATTAGAAATTTAGAAGTTTATAGTATCTTTTTTATTTTAAAATAAACTGATCTTTTTTTTCATTTTTTAATTAAAAAATATTAAAGTTAAAAGGATAAAAATATTCAAAAAAAAGTAAAATAACATAGGCAAAATATCATTCTGGCAAAAAAAAAATCCATAATGAGAGCATGTTACCTATTGTTTTACAGGGTATAGTGTATCCATTAATGTGGCATTGTTGTGTGGATTCTCTTGGAATTGACAAGGGTCCTGGAGGGTGAAATCTTAGAGTTTCTTTAATAACCATTTTGAGGTATTTTAGGTTTTTAAAATCATTTTGATCAATTTTTTTCTTTCCATTAAAGGCTTCTCTAACTTCATTTTGTGCTTTTTCCATCATGCTTGGATTCTTCATCAGTTCTGACATAGCCCACTCTAATATTGTTGATGATGTTGCACTTCCAGCCACAAACATGTCCTGCACATCACACACATAATCCAACCACATAAAGGATACATCTAAAGATTCAAGAAGGTAATTTTTTGAATGAGTATCCAACTTTTACTTTTTATATTAGTGTCATATGTAAGAATTTTCTTAACTCAAAAGATATTATGTTAGGTGAGTTGCTAAATTTTCATAAGTTTTATAAGATGTATACATATACTAATATAAAACAAACTATAGTATTAGCGATACAATATTTATTACTCTCTACGTTTAAAAAAGAATGACTTAATTTCTTTTTTAGTCTGTTTAAAAAAGAATGACCCCCTTTTTTTTTTGCAACACTTTAACTTCAACTTTCCACGTAACATGTTTAAGACAACAAGATTAAAGGATATTTTGGTACATTTGACATACCTTTAATTTAGAACCACAAGATTAAAAAGTCTTCTTTCTTTTCTTAAACTTCGTTCCAAGTCAAACTAGACCATTTTTTTAAACGTTGGGAGTAATATGTAGATAAAAGTATCTTTAATACATCAAATCAAATAGTGGTATAAGAAATAATATCATCATAACTAATTTTAATGTAACTAATGTCAGCATTAGTAATACACTTTATTCAGTATTATTCTTATACATTGTACCAAATGACGGGAAAAAATCAGTATTTTCTAGGCTATATTTATTTTCTATAATATTTAGGCATCATTAAGTTATTGTTTATTAAAAAAATTTGATGAATTTCGTAAAATAACTGAAGATTATATAAGCATCCACGAACAAATTCAGAATTTTGCTACTTTCTTTCCATTTTCTCAAATACATACCTTTATTCGTGACACTTGTCATATATGATACTCTCTAATTTATGTGACTTATTCTTCTTTTTAATCAGTTCCAAAAAGAATGACACATTTATATATTAAGTGTCAATTGAACTATAAAATATCTATTTTATCTTTAATGAAATAATTTGCAATAATACAAATTGTTATCATTTATTTTGAACGACAAGTTTTAAAAATCTTCCTTTCTTTTCTTAAATTTTATGGCGAGTCAAACTACCTTATATAAAATAAAACGGAAAAAGTATGTATTTGAAGAAATGAAAGAGGAAAGATTGATGCCCTTACCAGTATTATGGCTTTGATATTATTTCTTGTGATAGGAATCTGAAATTCGTGGTTGTTTTGAAGTCTCAGAAGAACGTCCACCAGATCTTCTCCTATATGTTCTGTTGCTAATTGCTCTGTTTCATGTTCATTGATGATTCTTTCGAGAACAGGATCGACTTTACGATGCAATTGAAGTAATTTTCTGTTTGTCCCACTAATAAAATAAAGAATCTTCAAGGAGGGGAACAAATCTACAACATTAAAAACTCCAGCAAAAGATGCAACTTGTTTCATTAACATAATCACTGATTCTTGATCCTTGCAAGTCCTCCCAATTGAAGCTCTACAAATTATTGCACTTGTTAGTAAATACATCTTTTCACTAATATTAATTGGTCTTTCAGACATGGCCTTAATTGAATTAACAAGAAGATAAGTTTCATCAACCATCATAGGAAAAAATGATGTAACATTTTTGGTACTAAGAAGTTCCATTACACAAATCTTTCTTATTTGTTTCCAGTAATCACCATACGGAGAAAAAGCAATGTCCTGACAATTGTAGAACATTATTTTCGCAACGCTAAGTTGTGGCCTATTAGCAAAGGTGAGGTCGTGAGTTTTCATCATTTCTTTAGCTAATTGAGGCGATGAAATGACTATTGTTGAACGTTGGCCGAGTTTAAGGTGCATGAGGGGACCATGTTTGGTTGCTAAATTTGCTAGTGATATATGGGGTAAGCTGCCCATCTGATGAAGGTTTCCTATAATTGGCAACTTCCATGGACCTGGAGCCAATTTTTGGTAAAGATTTGATATTTTGTAATACTTGATGATAAGAATGACTAGTATGGGTACAAAGAGAAAAAGGGAACTTGTAAATAACATAGAAACCTCAATTACCATGGCTTATTATAAAATGTGATGGTGTTTTGAAATGATCCATATTTCTCTACTATTATATTATCACTATATAAGAAGAGTGAGTAACCACACGCGTCTCTGTCAACACGTGTGCGCATAGTATACAAGTTAGTTTGGGTGGCACGAAATGAACATTACTGCAACAAAGGGGTAGACTTTAAACAACATAGTTTGACTGCTAGATTCATTTCTGATAATATAATAAAATTTTATATTAATATAATTTTTGAAGTTTAGATCTTATTTAATTGCTATAAATAAAAATATGTAAATAATAAACTTAACAATTTTCTGTATAAAAAAAATATTTATCAATCAATTATTATTTTTAAATAGAAAGAGTATGAATATAAAGAAAAACAAACATCAATAGTCTTTCCACATGAAGTTATCAAATAATAGATAGGTCACATTTAAATACAATGTTTTCCTTCTAGTTATTCATGTTTTGAAATTTTATAATGTGCATTACATAATATTAATGATGATTATCATAAATGATATAATAATTTATTTTTGTAGGGAATATATTTCTTACAAAATGCGATAACACAATATTTGATTGTGATTGTTATATAGGGGTTACAATGAATATATCACTATAATGAATGTCGCTACTATTATTAGTTACTATTATAGAGAAATAAAATATAAAATGAAAAAATAATTCGGAAGAAAGTCATACCATTATAATAAGATATTATTGTAGTAAGGTTTCGTTTTATGTAGTTGAATGTGGAAAAAATATAACTGAAGTTAAATTAAATTATTTGAAAGATGATTAAGTTGTATATGAACTTGAATTTTATATATTTATATATATATATATTTTAAAACCTCAGTTGAGCGAAATAATTATTTTACTTGAAATATTCTTCAAATTAATTTTTTCTTCTAAAACTTAAATAGACAAATTGAAAAATAAACATTGATCTATTGGTAGTATTTCATTATTTGAAAAGTATATGAAAATGATGTATATCCAGAAGCATACTAGTCCACTACGAAGATTTGTTTTTTCCCTCTCAAAATTGGTGTCCTCTTTGGCACCATGTTTCTAAATATTTACAGATTTTTTAGTCTTTCTTTTCAAAAAAATGTGTCATTATCTTTCTTTTTCTACCTGACAAGAAATTTTTGTCTTGGTTCCAAGTCTTGATAAGTAAGACATTGCGTCAGCCATGATGAGAAATGCAATAGACTGGATAACCATTACTCCCTCCGTCCCATTTTATATGTTACCTTTTACTTTACACTTGTATTAAGAAATTATGTAACTTTATCCTTCTACCTTTATTTAATTTTTTTGAAACTAAAATTTTTAATCAATGAATATGAATTAATTTATTTTGATTAATTAATTTAACCAATGAACATTAATCATTTACTTAATTTTTTTAAGTTGGTCAAATATATATTTTCAAGGCTAATAACTCACAAGGGTAAAAAAATAAACAATATGATAATTTATGCATTGATTTTATGAAATAACAAGTATTATAGACCAATTATTTATAGAAAAGAATGACATATAAAATGGAACGGAGGGAGTATTAAAGAACAGAAGAGGCTTATCTTTTCTTTTTCTTGTAAAATAAGGTTTCTTGACACGTGTATTTTATGGACTTACATCAATATATATATATATATATATATATATATATATAATTATTAAAAGTGAGAAACTCCAAAGTGTAAAGTTGAATTATCATTTTAACCCTATACTATATAAAAATATTATAAATTATATATATTAATTAATTATTATTTATTAATCCAACTCAAAGGTTAATTTTTTATTTATCAATTACGAGTTATGTCTCTTCAATGGCTCAATCCCATTTTCCAGCAACCATACAACTTCAGCTATTTAAATTGTATATTATTTTCTGTTTTCAAGGCATTTAGTTAGTTTTCCATATTAAATTAATTTTTTTCTGTTTTCAAAGCATTTAGTTAGTTTTTGGTATTAAGTTAAATATTTTCAGTTTTCTAATCATTAACTAATTGAATGGTATAACTAATGCATAGACTCTTCAGTTTTGGAATATGAATAGTTATTTTCATTTTCTATATATATATATATATATATATATAGTGTAAATTAATTATCATTTTTTACTTCTAATCATTTTTTATAGTTTTCTCTTGTATTTGCTTAGCCTTTGTGTTTGCTAATTACTAATTTTTTATTTATTTTTCTTTGCTTCAGATCTTATCTTGCAATTGTGAATTCATCTCTTCTCTATCGCATCATCAGGTACATAATAGATATGATAGTCATATCATTGGAATTATGCTTAGTCATGAAGAAGGTAAACATATATTAGGCCAATTCACTAAGAATCTTTGTAGTTTGTTAAGATGTGTCTCATTAGGAAATATAGAGAACTTGTATTGTTTGAGATCCATAAATTAGTAGTAAATACTAGAATGAAATGAGTCCAAGTAGCGTGAAATGAATAGTGAGAATGCATATGCCGACTCTAAGGAGCATGTAATTGAGGTATGCTTGTAATTGGATTAAAAAGAGTAATTGAAGAAGATGGATCGTTGTAGCCGATAAGTAACTGCTAACAAATCGATATTCAAACATTATGAGTTTTGTCATCTATACTATATTGTTACATGCTATAGGGTTTGACCAAATGATAGCAGAAACTTTCACTAGAAAACAAAGTAAAGCTTAATGTTGACTAAATAACATGATCTGAACTTACGTGTTTGGATCCAGTAATCTCAAATTGGGCTTTCGACTGTCATCACATATATACATAGCATATGCATAATCATAAACATGAATTGTGCCATTTTCTTTAGAAAATTGCACCACTTTAATCAATTGCACCCCTGATGCTGCCAAATCAGTTGAATTATTTCAACCATTTGTATTAAGTTTTTGTTTGTTTGTGAATATGAATTGATTATGTTATATTTCGTAATACTATTATATTGAAACAATTTAGTTAATAGTCTCATATAAAATTTACATATGAAGGATTCATAATCTTGAATGAAACAAAGAAAGTTGTACGTGCAATTATCTATTACAAATAAATATAATTTTTTCAAGTGTACCTTGTGAAATTGACAACGATGCATTATCCATCTTAAAGAAGACATATGTTAATCAATATTTCAACATTAGGAAATACAATTTTTATTCGGAAACAACATCTTGATATGTATGAGGATATAAGAAGGTGGAGACTATAGTTTCTTAAAAATAAGACACAAACTTTAAGATATGAAACATTTACAAACATAATCAACGCTACTTATGTTTACCTATAAACTATATGTTATTGAAATATTAGAAAAATAAAGAAAGTGCCACACTGAGTATAAGATATATGAGAACTACATAAGAAAAATGTTATACCAATTCAATTGACTGTTTATAGCTACAAACAATTACCCTTTACTAAATTTAGTCACTTATTACTTACATGTTTTAGCAACATCTATATCATTTTAAAAAATTATACTAATTAACATGGGACAGACGTGCGTTGCACGTGTTCAGAAACTAGTATTAATATATGTATAATTATATATGTTGTTATTAGAGAATTCAATTGTATGATCTAATAAAGTATTAAATTTTTAGGCCTTAAAAATATATATCTACTAATATAGATTTGTTTTATATAACTTAAAAAATCCATGAATATTTTCTTAAACTTAATGAAGGCTTATTGAAAAAGGAACCTTCGCAATGTGAAAAGACAACTTAGAATCTATGAATAAACATGGTCCCAAAATCAAGAGAACGACACTTTTTTCCTTTTTTAATATCCTTTTCATTCTTACGTACTCAAATCTCTATCTAATTATTTAGTTGTGATCTTGAGTGAATGGTATAAAGTTTTTCAATAAGTGGTATCACAACATGATCTAGTTAGATCATTAAACATGAAATAAAGATGGAATTTAAATTTGAAAGTACTACATATATTATTTAGTTAATTTTTATCTTCAATATATTTTTAAACATATGACTAAGTATAATCCAAAACCGAAACTATAACACCTCGGATCTCAAAACGAAGAAAATTCTAGTTTTCAAAAAACCTGGTGTCAGTACCAACAGAACCACCCACGGACCGTAGGTGGGACCATGGACCGTAGGTGGGGTTCCGTCGTTAAGGCCCAAATATGTATAGTCTCTGATCCCACCCACGGTCGACCAGTACGGTTTATGGTTGGACCTACATATCGTAGTTCTAACCGTAGGTGAGAATCAACAACTAGCTAGAGGGAAATTGTTGTTGGGTCAACTTCAAATGGTCATAAACCTTAGCACAAAAGAAATTAGGTGACCCA
Source organism: Solanum chiquidenum (assembly GCA_029582725.1). NCBI lineage: Eukaryota > Viridiplantae > Streptophyta > Magnoliopsida > Solanales > Solanaceae > Solanum > Solanum chiquidenum. Next base: position 11,726 of record JAJOOS010013782.1, read on the forward strand.
TGACCCACAAAATTATAGATAATTTAATTCTCTTTCCAACACCATCGAGTTTGTTAAAATCTAATCTCGGAGTAAAAAGTTATGCTCGTTTTAGTGAAGCCTTGTCGGGCAGACTTCACCGACGAACCCAAACGACGGATCGTCGTTCCCTCCGTGGATGGGCTTTGTCAGAATTAAGTTAGAGTCGTTTTGGTCTTTTTCCCTATGTGTTGGGCACATAAACTACGTCGTTTAACCCCTAAACTACGTAATTTTACTCAGATTAAGCCTAATAATCTTGTCAGAACATAACCAAAACCTTTATTCACAAAATATTCATCAAACTAAAGTAAAAAGAGAAGAAGCAGTCGACCAAGCCCTTTCCAAGAATGCAACAAGTTTTCTTCAGTTTCAGCCCTGAAATTGAAATATTTCTCCATGAATTTCGTCACCAGGTATGTGGGATTTCACTGGTGGATTCCTTTCATCCACTAGGTCCCTAGAATTCAGTCAGATTCTTGATTCCCTTTATCTTGTTTAGACCTAGGGTTTCTAAAACCTTAGATATTAGTTGTGAATTAGCTCTTAGAGTATTCCTAATCAGATTATCATATTTTCATAGAATCGTTGCTTAGTTCTTTGCATGAAACTCAGAACCCTGGTTGTGTAGATTCTCTCAGTTCATTAATTACACATGTTAGGTCAGTTAAACAGATATACATGCTCCAGTTTTGAACGTCACATTATCAGTATATTTCAGCATGAACCCTATTTTGAGTTATAAATCTTGAGAAGCTTTTTAAAGCCAACACTTGAGTTTTTAAACTGAGTTTTGAGAAAATAAAGATGAATTTGAAAAAGAGTTTTCTAAAACATGATTAGTATGACAATCGAGTATGTCATCAATGTATGACCAGTATGGTATCTAGATATACCATCAATGTTTATGCAGTATGACTTCCCGAATCATCAATGATCATATTATAATATGATTTTGAATTGTTTTTTAGAAAGACTTTTCAAGTATGAGTATCTGCATGTCAGTATTTTGAGCTATTCAATATTTCAGTATTTCAGTCATAATGTATCATATACATATTCCAGTTGGGTGTTGGCTTAGACCGAGTTGGTCTAGGGTTCATCGTACCCTCATAGGCCCAGTACTACATGCCCCCGTAGGTTAAGTCACCTATGTTGGGCATCAGTTTTAGTGATCACGCTAGTCATGCCTCTATACCCCTGGCAAGGTATATTGGGTCCTCTCGATGGGGAGTATACATCAGACTCCATGTTTAGCTCACGTGGTTTTATGTCGGTTACTAGTAGCTCCCACAGTCAGATTCTAGTGCATTGACCAGGTTATCAGTTACAGTTCAATATTCAGTTTCAGTGTGTTAGGAACTTGGTCATTACATTCAGTTTAGTTCATATTCAGTATGTTTAGTATATTATTCATGTTCATCTTATATCATTGATCAGTACGTTTTATTTCAGTTATGTATATGTTGCTCAGTTTTATCCTATCTTGCATGCTCAGTACCTTTCAAGTACTGACGCATACTCTACGCTACATCTTCTCGTGATGTAGGTTCAGGTCCTCAACGTTCAGATCACACATAGATCGGTTCCCAATCTCCAGTTCAGCAATACCAGTGGTGAGTCCTCATTCTTCGAGGACTATAAACGTGTTTTCTTTCATTTTCAGTCTCTTTAGTTTCAGTTTTGCTAGATTTAGCTGGGGAATGTCCTAGCATTTCTAGTCAGTTAGAGGATTTATTTTGGACATAGTTTAGATTCAGTTTTAGCTTTGGAGCTTGATATTTTAGTTGTCATTAAACTAACAGTTATTTATTCAACTATTAGTGGGTATACTCCATCATTTCATTTTATGATATGTTTCTAGCTTCCTCACAGTATGTCTATTATGTTGAAAATCTTTAAGTATGCTTATGATATGCCAGCAAGGTTAGCTTGGGGTCACTCATGATCCTATGTCCCGTGTCTGCGTCCTGGGGGTAGCTTCGGGGTGTGAAAAACTTGGTATCAGAGCATTAGGTTTAAGTGTCCTAGGATGTCTGGAAATCCACACTAAGTAGAGTCCTTTTCATGGGTATGAAGTGCACCACATCTAATGAGAGGGAGGCTACGAAGTGTTTTACAAAAAACTTCACTTTTTTGCTATTCTTATCGTGCGTGGGTATTATCTCCTTTCTAATCCACCATTCAGATCATGCCTTTTCGTAGAGCTTACCCAAGGAATGCAATGCACGTAACACTAATGCAATCCCTCTAGTCCCAGACCATGAGGGTTCGAATGCAGAGTTTTGGAATGCTATCCAACTTTTGGCTCAGAGTATGACTAATCAGAAAAATCAGCAGGTTGAAGGAGATAAGCTTAGTGAAATAGCTAAGGTCAACAAGAAAGCTAGAACATGGAACTATGAGTACTCTCAATAGAAATCGGGTGGTGGAAATCACTCACAGTTTCGACAAGATCAGAATAGTAGGGCACCAAGCTCTAAGTCTCAGGGAAGTGTTTCAGGAAATAGGACCTACCCAACTTGTCCAAAGTGTGGTAAGAACCATCCAGGTGAGTGTCTTGTAGGCAAGGACGGATGTTTTGGGTGTGGTCAGTCTGGTCATAGGGTAAAGAATTGCCCTTCTACCAGGCAGGGTCAAGAAAGTAACAATAATAGGGCTCAGTCTATAGTTCCAGCAGCACCAGTAGGTCACCCAACTCGGCAGGGTGTGTCATCTGGTACAGGTGGCGGTCAGCACCAGAACAGGTTGTATGTTCTTCAGGCTCGCTAGGACCAGGAATATTCCCCTTATGCGGTCATTGGTACGTTACGAGTCTTTCATTTAGATGTATATGCATTGTTAGATCTAGGGGCTACTCTTTCCTTTGTAACTCCATATATAGCAGTCAACTTCAGTGTCAGTTCAAAAACTCTTTTAGAACCCTTCTTAGTCTCTACTCCGGTTGGTGACCTAGTTATTGCTAGAAGGGTATACAAAAATTGCCCTATCACAGTTTCTCATAAAGTCACCTCAGCAGATCTTGTAGAGTTAGAAATGGTAGATTTCGATATCATTCTAGCATGGATTGGTTACATCCTATTATGCCTCAGTCGATTGTAGAACCAGGATCATTCGGTTTCAGTTTCCAATGAGCCAGTCTTAGAATGGAAGGGTAGTAGCTCAGTGCCTGTAGGTCGATTCATCTCTTACCTTAAGACCAAAAAGACGATCTCTATGGGTAGTGTAATACATGTTGAGGAACAGAGGAAGGAATTAGCAAAAGATGTTCATCGACTTTCTCGCTTAGGAGTTGGTTTTATGGACATGCATGATGGTGGTCTGATAACCCATGATAGATCAGAACCTTTATTGGTAACGGAGGTTAAGGAAAAACATGACAGTGATCCTATATTATTCCAATTGGAAGGTACAATTCATCAGCATAAAGTATAGGTTTTCTCCTAAGGGGGAGATGGTCGTTTATGTGTTCCTAAGGTGGATGATTATGGTGCATCCGCCTTGATTGGACCAGATACAATTTATGAAGCTATGGGAAAAAGTTCAACTCATTAGATATAGACTTAAGACAGATGTCCTATGCAGATGTAAGGAGAAGGAACTTAGAGTTTGGGATAGATGATTGGGTTTTCCTAAAAGTATCACCTATGAAGGGGGTGATGAGATTTGACAAGCTTGGAGGAGTCAGTCCGTAGAAGGAGCTACTTGGGAAGCAGAAGCAGAAGCAGTCATGAAGGCCAGGTATCTTCTTCTCTTTCCTTCCAATTTCGTTTCATCTTGAGATAATAGTTCCTCTCCAGTCTCTCAGTTTACTCGTCCTTAAATTCAGTTTTAGTACCTTGTTCCTTCAGTTGTTCAAGCATTTTAAACATATTTTCATGTCCTTAGAACTCAGTTAAGTTAGATATCAGTTTTAGTATTTAGTGGTAGGGATTGTAGCTTTTTCCCTCCACATCCAGCTAGTTTAGACTTCATTCGAGGATGAATGTTCCCAAGGGGGAGATATTCTAACACCTCGGATCTTAAAATGAAGAAAATCCTAGTTTTCAGAAAATCTTATGCCAGTACCAACGGAACCACCCACGAACCGTAGGTGGGACCATGGATAATAGGTGGGGTTCTTTCGTTAAGGCCTAAATCTTTATAGGCTCTGATCCCACCGACGGTCGACCAGTATGGTCCATGGTTGGACCTACGTACCGTAGGTCTAACTGTAGGTGAGGGTCAGTCGACAGCTAGAGGGAAATTGTTGTTGGGTCAACTTCAAATGGTCATAACCCTTAGAACAAAAGGAATTAGGTGGCCCATAACCCACAAAATTATAGATAATTAAATCCTCTTTTCAACACCACCGAGTTTGCTAAAATTCGATCTAGGAGTAAAAAGTTATGCTCATTTTAGTGAAGCCCTGTAAGGCAGACTTGACCGACGAATCCAAACAACGGCCGGTAGGTCAAACGACGGACCGTCGTTCCCTCCGTGGATGGGCTTCGTCAGAATTAAGTTAGGGTCATTTTGGTCCTTTTCCCTATGCGTTGGGCACCTAAACTACGTCGTTTAACCCCTAAACTACGTCGTTTTACTCAGATTAAGCCTAATAACTTAGTCAAAACATAACCAAAATCTTTATTCACAAAAAATCATCAAACTAGAGTAAAAGGAGAAGAAGCAGTCGACCAAACCCTCTCCAAGAATGCAACAAGTTTTCTTCAGTTCCAGCCCTGAAATCGAAAGATTTCTCCATGAATTTCGTCATCATGTATGTGGGATTTCACTGGTGGATTCCTTTCATCCACTAGGTCCCTAGAATTCAGTCAGATTCTTGATTCCCTTTATCTTGTTTAGACCTAGGGTTTCTAAAACCTTAAATATTAGTTGTGAATTAGTTGTTAGAGTATTCCTAATCAGATTATCATATTTTCGTAGAATCGTTGCTTAGTTCTTTGCATGAAACTCAGAACCCTAGTTGTGTAGATATTCTCAGTTCATGAATTACACATGTTAGGTCAGTTAAACAGATATACATGCTCCAATTTCAAATGTCACATTATTAGTATATTTCAACATGAACCTATTTTGAGTTATAAATCTTGAGAATCTTTTTAAAGCCAACACTTGAGTTCTTAAACTGAGTTTTGAGAAAATAAAGATGAGTTTGAGAAAATAGTTTTCTAAAACATGATTAGTATGACAATCAGGTATGCCATCAATGTATGAGCAGTATGGTATCTAGATATACCATCATGTTTGTGCAGTATGACTTCACGAATCATCAATGATCATATTATAATATGATTTTGAATTGTTTTTTAGAAATAGTTTTCAAGTATGAGTATTTGCATGTCAGTATTTTGAGCTATTCAGTATTTCAGTATTTCAGTCATAATGAATCATATACATATTCTAGTTGTGAGTAGGCTTAGATCGAGTTGGACTAGGGTTCAATTTACCCTTATAGTCCCAAAATTACGTGCCCCCGTAGGTTGAGTCCCCTCTGTTGAGCATTAGTTTTAGTGATCACGCCAGTCATGCCTCTATACCCCTGGCAAGGTATATCTGGTCCTCTCGATGAGGCGTATACATCGGACTCCCATATTTCAGTTATGTATATGTTGTTCAACTTTATCATATCCTGTAATGTTAGTACCTTTCAAGTACTGACGCATACTCTACCCTACATTTTCTCGTGATGTAGGTTCAGGTCCTCAGCGTTCAAATTACGCATAAATTGGTTCCAATCTATAGTTCAGCAGTACCATTCGTTAATCCTCATTCTTAGAGGACTATATACATGTTTTCTTTCATTTTCAGTTTCTTTAGTTTCAGTTTTGCTAGATTTAGCTGGGGCATGTCCTAGCATCTCTAGTTATTTCTTTATTTCAGACATAGTTTAGATTCATTTTTAGATATGGATTTTAATATTTCGGTTTTCATTAAACTCACAGTTATTTATTAAACTATTAGTGGGTATACCCGATCATTTCATTTTATGATATGTTTCTAGCTTCCGCACAGTATGTCTATTATGTTGAAAATCTTTAAGTATGCTTATGATATGCCAGCAGGGTTAGCTTGGGGTCACTCGTGATCCTAGGTCCCGTGTCCACATCCTGGGGGTAGCTTCGAGGTATGACAAAAATGGCTGACCACGAACTCATAGCGAGACAAAGGGATCCTAAGAAGCCAATAGAACTAAGATGTCAGGATTCAAACCAGACTAATAGAAGTGTATTCGGACTCAAACCGTGCCTAGTAAAGTGTGACCAGACCTCAAACTATGGCAACTAAAAGTGTACGTTGACCTCATGCCATGGTAGTACCTTCCTAAGAAATCCAATATAACCCGCTCATCATCATTCAAGAATATCCCGTAGAACGAAACCACCTTCAGAGTCACAAGGGATCCACTCTAGCTCAAAACTCCATGAATTGGTCCAATTCCTCTTAAGGAGATCGTGCCCTAAAGATGGGTAGAAATTTGAGATTAATTCAACCCAAAATAGTTAATGCATCAATAAGAACAAAAATTCACCAAAGAAGACTAAATGAAGGAATACATAAGGAGACTTATGGGTTTAACGCGTAATTGACGACTCAATCAACAACACAACATAATCTCCTAGCTCATCCTAGCATAATTCAACAATTCAACTTAAAAACAAGTCTTCGAAGACTTACAATTTGAAGAACAAACAATAAATAAGAGCAAACAATGGGTATACACTACTAGTGATGGCCACTAAAGCAGTCACTTAACTGCTTAGGTTGCCCCGCCAAAGCGGGGCCTTTGCCAAGAAAGCGGCGCCTTTGCCACTAAAGCGGCGCCTTTACCACTAAAGCGGCGCCTTTGCCACTAAAGTGACGCCTTTGCCACTAAAGCGGCGCCTTTGCCATTAAAGTGATGCCTTTGCCACTAAAGCAGCTAGGTTATTGCTGGAAGTCTTCTTTGACACTTAAGGGACTACCACGAAAGTGGTCTCAGGATTGCTAAAACAGCTAGCCTCTTGCTGGAAAGCCCCATTTTAACACCTTAGAAGTGTATGAGTTAGTAAAAGTGGGAAAATTATATAATCTGGTGCAAAAAGGTTTCTGATGCAGGGGTTGATGAGAGGCTTTATGGCCTGTAAAGATATGTACGGACTGTAGACCTGTCTGTGGATCAATCTTCAGAAAGTTGAAATTGTTGGGTTTCTAGGAAGGACGATATTCATGGGTCTTAGTTGCGTATACGTACAGTAGATGGTTCTGTAGACCACATCACAAGACTTCAGGGAATTTTTTCTAAAGAGAGGTTCACAGATGGTTTGTAATGTCCGTGTAAGGTTCCACACACGGTTGAACCAATCGTGGAAGGAAACATAAAAAACATGGAAGTTTCAGGGCTTTGACAGGATCATAGGGTCCACCCATCGAAGGATTTATGGCCCATGGAGGGTGATCGTTGATGTATTGGCATTTGACGGCACACCTGAGGCTTTTTACTAAGAATATTTGTGATCTTAAGTAATAACTATGTCGTTTGATAGTTTAACATTATTGTTAGTTAGGAAATGCTTAAAGACAAAAATAAAATGAAATGGAGCTAAATGTTAGTAAAACATCACAATTGGCATCATTGATGGGCCGTCAGACCTGTGATGGACCGTCAGTTGATTCATCACATGTGCTGGAGGTCCAGATGTTTCAGGCATCACCGACATCGATAATTGACAGGTTGTCAACCTCTTGATGAGTTGTCATCACTAATGTTGCACCTATAAGAGTTGGCCATATGCTCAGAAGTTATTGATGATTGGTCTGACAGACCATCACTCTTATGCTGGGCCGTTAGGTCAGTCGTAAGACGAGCCTTGGGTATTACACTTTCTATTATTTAAATTCGAATTTCTGAGAACTATAAATACTTTTTGTAGGGTTTTATTTTAGTGTCTTATTTTGATCTAAGAAGATGATTACTCTTGACTAAGTTTGAACGAGAGTTTCCAAGTTTATTGAAATCAAAGTGTTGGTTGTTTTTATCTCTTGTAAGTATGTACTTCTTGAATGAATGCAATTATTCATATTGTTTCATTAAACATGAGTTGTTAAACCCTACAACCAAGAGTTGTGAGATCCATGAAGACTTGGCATAAAAATAGGGATTTTATGGAATGAACTCTGCATTGTAAGTGTATACCTTATCAACTCTTTCATTTGATTGATTTTCTAATGGTTGAAAATATTAGAATTTACCCTGGGTTTCACTTGTTTGAGTAAAATGGTGTAACACCTGGAAAAAGAGTTAATAATAAGATTCGGGGACTAGAACCTTTCTAAAAGTTTATGTTGTAGCAAGATTAACTACTTGAGCTACCATCACTGACATGATATAAACGCTTTTAGTTTGGAAGAATGAAAGTGGCATACATTTAATGTGGTTGAGACCAATTAATTGTAGTACATGGGTGATAAACTGATATACTAAAGAATGCGGAATTTGGTTCTGTAATCTGCTTGACAAATGGTCAAGGAGTCTTGGTGAACACAATCCTGGTTAGTTCTTTATATTTAGTCTAAATCAAGTGAGATAGTTTAATGGTCCTTGTTATGAATTGACTTTCAAACAATTTCACAAAACTCTCCCATTTCCCATTTTGTTTTGAATGTAAGTAAATAATAGTTAAATAACCACATACGACTTAGTTCTCGCCCTATTCTCTGTGGGATTTGACCCCAACCTCGTTGGGTTCTATATTTGACGACGATCGATTCACTCTACTTTTTTTGTTTCTTATTTTAGTTTGTGTAGGGTACATGTTAGTGCATGTCAAATACCCAAAGTAAGGGAGAACCATTAATTCCTTACGACCCCGGATTCACAAAGTCTATTCACAGAAAGATGAATGCTTAAGAGCGTGAAGCATAAAGGTTGAGAGACCTTGCTGAGACTCAAGCCAAGGCACGCACGAATAGTGGCATCAACAGGAGAAATTTGAATGTGGGTGATGAGGTTGATGACGATGAAGAATATCTTGCTTAACAAGATCATCAGCCAACCCCAAAGGGTAGAGGGCAACAACCTATTAACTTTGCTCTAGATGATGATGATGCAAACATTAATGGAGTTGGGGCCACTGGTACCATAGCGCTCCCACCCTTACCACCAGGTACAAAATTCACAATCACCAATATCATGCTTCAGTTGCTTAACTTGAAAGGATTGTTTAGAGGAGCAGTTGGAGATGAAGAATTGTGTTGCTACCTGCAAATCTTTTGAAATCTCGAGAGTAAATCAAACAATAATTCGGTTGAGGTTGTCTCTGTCTAGAAAGGAAATAAAGTGGCTGAATGAGTTTCCACATAATTCTATTACTACCTAGCGGCAATTGAGAGATGCATTCTTGCAAAAGGTTCTTTCAACCTTTAAAGAAGTTGTAGCTGAAAGATTAGATTGGTGGGCACAAGCATCTACCCGCTGAAGATCTACATGATTCTTGGTTGAAATTTAGCCAAAAGCTAAAATAGTGCCCAAACCATAAGCTGATCGACGAGCATCAAATGGAAATTTTCTACCGATTATACAATTTTGCGACCAAACTAGTTGTTGATGCAGTTTGCGGAGGATCTTTCATGGAGAAAACTTTTACAGAGGCCACGTCCATTCTAGATAAAGTGTCAAAGAATAACGGGGATGGCACAGTAGAGAGTCACATATTGGAGAGTTGGGGTTCACATAATAAATTTTGGTAGAGCAACGGAGGAGAGGAAAAGAGTGTGACCAAGAAATGACATATATGAAAAATAAGGTGGATTTCCTCACTAAGCATTTACTAGCAACTGCTATAGAAAAAGTAAATACAGTAGGTGTTGCAGCTAGATATGAGAACCAAAAATTGGACTATGATGAAGAAGCTAAGTATCTTAATAATCAAGGGGTTTTCCAAAATTATAACTCTGGTAACTGCAGTTGTAATTTGGGAAATCAAGGTCGGAACTATTAGAGAGAAGGACAATTTGACAGAGCTAGAAGTTGGGACCAAGGAAATTAGTACAATAAAGATGGTTTCGAGAATGACTATAGTGGTGTGTATGTACCTCCAGGTAACAAATATAAAGCAGGTAATGAGTTTGTGATGAGTCAAGAATTTCAACTTTAAGGTGTTTTTACTTCATGAACTAGTGTCCTCAATGCCTATTTTGTGTTCATAACTGATTATAAATTATTTATGCACAACCATGAAGGATTAAGAACAAGGCAAGAACATTATATTGCGAAAAGAAGAAAAAAAGTTTGAAAAAGTTCAAAATAAAAAGGTTGGAGCTCGCAAAAGTCACCGAGTGAGCATCTAGATCGCCAAAAGATCTAGTGAGTTTGGATTATGAACTAAACCAACTCGGTGAAATTAAGTGCAAAACGGCGCATCGTCAAACCGATTTGGCAAGCTTGACTTAGCTCGCCTAAATGAACAGAAACAATGAAGAAGGAAGTCAAGTCCAATCGATGAGAAAAGGACCAAACGGTGAGTCGCCTAAACCAAACGGTGACTTGCATCTGGTTCGCCAATTGCAAATTAAAGAATTCAAAAGCAGAAACAGAACATTATATTGGCGAGAAGGTGTTCTTATAGGTGAATCATCGAACCATTCGGCGATCACGACTAACTTTACCAATGGGAGTACGAAATGAAATTTTGGGAAATTTTTTAGAAACATATAAATTGGTTTTTGAAGAGAGAGAAAAGTGACTTGAACAAACTTTAGACATTTTTTACATACTTTAACAATATTGAATATTTTTGGACAGATTTTGAACTAAATATTAGGGTTTAAGGTTTTTTTAGTCAAATTTTTTGACATTAAGCATTGAAGATTGTGACATTCTGATGGATCCTCTTTTGGTAACTATTTATTGCTTTTGTTATGCTTCGCTAAACCCCATTTCCTTAGGAGTGATTATGTAATCGAACACATATATTAGCTTGTGGGTATTGTTAATGTCTTAATTTAATGTTGTTATGAAATGAGTTTAGTTATGTACTCATGTTTTCATTTATGAACTGAAGTTGCAAATTTAGTTCTAGCTTTAGCTCTCTATGCTTGCTTGTGAAAGTTGTTTAGGGTGGAGTATATGGTTGATAATTGTATTGATTCTTGTCTTTACAACCCAGCTTGATGAAGTGGGTTAAATTAAAGATTTGGGTTGCTTTGAATTGTTAAGATTGTTGAGGTTCAAAAGAACTTTCTTGAAACATAATAGCTTATTAACAATGGTTGTTATAGTTACAATCCATCTTACCCATTCAGAATCAACGACTAAAAGCAATTATTCATTACCCATTAAGCGAAATTAGTATTCGATTGCTCACACACTTCTAAGGTCCCCTCTCTACTTGTTCAAACCCCGCGTTAATAGTCTTTGTTAACAATTGGATACCAAACTATCTTGATATTGATAATTGAAACTTATTGATTTACATAATGTTACGTGTTATTCATTTCCATTCTACAAGAAGTTAGAGCACTTACATACTTTGTATTTGAATTCTTTTTTGTACCATTCCTTACGGATCGACTCCAACTCATTGTTGGGTTTATACTTGTTAGAGACTGCCTACACTTTGAATCATAAGAAGTGTAGTTGGGAGTTATTAGTCTGACATATCCGGAATAGAAGATATGTTAGCAAAGGTACTGCAGAGGGTTGAATCTACAGACGCACGGGTAAAGGATTCGAATAGTGATCTTTCCAACGTGAGTCAACTAGTGGATTTACACTCGACATCCATAAAATAGTTAGAGAAGTAAATGAGGAAACTATCAGCTTTATTGAACTAGAGAAAGAATGGAACATTACCTAGTTATATGATTCAAAATCTAAATAAGGATTGTCATTTCATTTCTATCACCACTAGGAGTGGTAAATCACTTCCGGGACCGGCACCTGCAAGTATTAAGCAGAAAACAAATTGTGAAGCTGATACTGATAAGCTAGCAAAAAATGATGATGATGATGATGATGATGATGATGAAGGAGGCTTGGTAAAGCCTAAACCAACTGAAAAGGTTGAGGTTAGTCATGAAGCGATTGAAGGTAAAAGGAAAATAGAGTTTAGTAGTACAAATATCACATCTTTTACAACAAATTCTTAGGTCACCACCACCATTTCGACAGAGTCTTAAGAAGAAAGCCAAAGATGGTTAGTTTTTGAATTTCATTTTTATGCTTCTCCTGCTTTCGGTAAATATTCCATTAGTAGAACCTTTGGAGCAAATGCCAGGTTACGCCAAGTTCATGAAGGATTTGGTTACAAAGAAGGAAACATTGAGTTTTGATCCTACAGATAATTTGCACCATTGTAGTGCAATTGCTACTAGGTCCTTGGTCCAAAAGAAAGAAGGCCGAGGTGTGTTCACCATACCTTGTACAATTGGTGCATTGATTTTGTCAAATCTTTGTGTGATCTTGGGACAACATCAACCTCATGCCTCTAGAAAATATACAAGCAATTGATCTTGGGAACTCCTAAACTGACAAAAATGAAAATGATTATGGATGATAGGTCAGTGAAAAGACATGTGTATACTTTGTGATGTGCTTGTGAAAGTGTAGAGTTTCACTTTCCCTGCCGATTTTGTGATCTTAGATTGTGAGGTTGATTTAGAAGTTCCCATAATTTTGAGGAGGCCATTTTTGCAAGACAGAGGGCCTTGGTTGATGTATATAGTGGTAAGTTAAAATACAGGTGAAATAATGAATAGGGGAAATTCAAAGTGTGCCAATATATGAAGCAACCACAATAAATGACAATGGTGTCTGCAATTGATGTAGTTGATTATGTGACCATTGAAGCATATATAGAGGAAAGGTTTACAGTAGAAACGTTAGCCACAGTGATTATGAACTTTGATGAGGCTTTCATAAAGGATTACAAGGAGACTGTAAATTCTTTGAAGGGCATAGGCTCACATCCTTATGCTCATAATAAGTTGGAACCGAATCTATAAAATTGGTCGACTCATCCAACAAAGCCATCCAATAAGGAACCACATGTACTCGAGTAGAAAGAATTGTCTAGCCATTTGAGATATGTATTTTTGGGTGAAAGTGACACGTTACCGGTTATTGTGGCTGCAGATTTGAATGATGTGCAAGTGAAAGCACTTATGAAAGTGCTAAAGATATTTAAAAGGGGAAATGTTTAGACCATTACCGATATCATTAACATACCTCCTGAAATTTGTACACATAATATTCAGTTGGAAGAGGATTGCAGTCAGAGCATAGATTACCAAAGGAGGTTGAAACCACTAATGGAAGAGGCGGTGAAAAAGAATATCATAATGTGGTTGGATGCAAGTGTTGTGTACCCCATTTCATATAGTCATTGGGTTAGTCTAGTGCAATGTGTCCCAAGAAGGGGGGAATGACAGTGGGAGCGAATTCTAAAAATGAGTTGATCCCTCTTAGGCCAGTTATAGGTTTGCCAGTTTGCATGGACTACCAAAAGTTGAACAAGAGGACCGTGAAAGACCATTTCCCGATGCCTTTCATGAACCAGATATTAGACAGCTTGGTAGGAAGATGTTGGCATTGCTTCCTTAACGGTACTCTAGTTACACTAGATTTGTATTATTCAGAAAGATCAGGAGAAGTCTACTTTTACATGCCCATATAGTACATTTGCATTTAAGCACATGTCGTTTGAGCTGTATAATGCTCCTGCTATATTTCATAGGTGTATGATGTTCATCTTCTCGGACATGGTTAATGAGTGGTAAATTTACACGCATTTGAGGCCTATTTATCTCAACAATTAGTGTCCTCAATGCCTAATTATGTCATATTCTAATGATATTTTTATGATGTACAGTTATGAAGGCTAAAGGACTAGGCAACGATAAATGATTGAAAGAATGTCAAAAAATGTAAAAAGAAGTATAAACTATACACTGTTGATCTCCAAACAAGAAAGGAGGATTACCTAATGGGTATGACCTCTCCAAAATTTACAGTGCACAAAACATGCATTAATTTAGGTAGGTCGGTGAACTTCAAACAGAAAGGCGACTCGCCGAATGAGAAAGGCGCACAGGTTGACCTTTGCCAAAAATGACAGTACAAGGAGAAAAATTAGAGGCTTGAAAGGTGAACAAGGTGGTACTCGGCGATACACTTAATGTGAAAGGCAGAATCGAACGAGCTCGTCGATAAGGTTCAAACACATCAAGCCTAGAGAAAGGGAAATGTAAGTTGGAGAGAAATCAGTGATCCACCCATTGTTAACGACGAGCCCGACTAATGTCTCCCAATGAGTAGCATATTGAGTTTTGGGCCAAAATTTGGAAAACTATAAATGGCCCAAAGGAGAGAGTAAAATGGAGTTTGCGTAAGTGAGAAGATTGTGAAAGAAGTTTTGAATATCTTTAGAGAGAGAAATACTTTACCTTGTGAAGAACACTTTTTAGTTTTTGGGGTTTTTCAATTTAATTCTTTAAATTGATAAATTGAAGTTGAATCCAAAGTGGGTTTCCTTGTAATTGCTTAATTTCATGTTACCCGTGATTGCTTTCATGAAAGGTATAATTTCTTTTCTTCTTATGATGGGTGGCTAAAACCCCAAGATCTAGGGGTGCAATTATGGGGTTGAGAATAGAGTAAGGTATTGGGTTGTTTAGTATAACACATAGATGAGAGTGAAAGGAGATTTTATGAAAGGATGCTATGAGATCGAAAAAAGATTAGTGTAATTTAAGATGACCCAGCCTATTCACGAATGTTCATCACTATAGATCAACATAATTACCCTTATTTGACATTCATTTCCAATCCCCACACCCCTAGATTACTTGTTACTTCTTAAATTTTCCAAAATTATAGTTTAATTGTGCCCATTGATAACCAAGTCCTTTTATTAAATTGGTGAAATCATCCACCCAATTGTTTTTACTACTACAAATGGATGATTTTATAATCCAACTTTCTTGATAGAATTTTCTATGATATACCATTCTCTATGGGATTCAACTCCGACTCTTAGTTGAGTTTTTTTATTGATGATGACCGTTGTCTCTTATAATTGATTTGAAGAGTTCATTTGAGCTTTACCAAATATGGCGCCGTTGTTGGCTAATGGTGATTGAGAATTATATTTGAGAAATTAGTTTATAAGTTTTTTTTAGTTGTAATAGATTGTTATTTTGTGTTTTTGTTGACTGATTTGCAGGTCTAATACAATGATTGACCATGGTAGTGACAACAATAGTCACTACGGTCAAAATGGCAATATTGGTTATTTGAATAGTATGTATGTGATTATTGTTCAAACCACGGGAGCCATCCGGATAACTCCCACAACTGGAACGGCAGTTTTTCTGGTAACTGGAACAATGCTACATTGCTCCAATTATGAGGAATGTTTTGGGGTTTAACTCATGTGGATCCCCATGAAAACCTTCAAAAATTTGTGGAGGTGTGTGGACCGTTTATGTTCAAAAACATCTCACAAGAGTTTGTGAGGTTGAGGTTATTCCCATTCTCTTTGACGAGTGAAGCTACAAGATGGTTGGCGGAATCGCCAAATGACTCTATCACTTCTTGGGAGGAGTTGAATGAAGATTTCCTAGAGATATTCTCCCTCCCCCCTCGAAGATGATGAAACATAGAATACAAATCCAAAATTTCAAGAGAAATGGAGGTGAACCTCTACATGAGACATGGTTGTGGTTCAACAAACTACATTTTCAATGTCCAACACATGGTGTTCCAAACAATTCGCTACTGAAATACTTCTATTGTATCCTTGATTCAGTCAATAAATGTGTAGCTGATCAGTTAGTCCAAGGAGGATTAATGAGATAACCGTATTAATTAGCAACCTTGTTGCTAGATGACATGACCAAGGTTAACCCACCATGTCATACTATAGAAGACCAAGTGTCTACTCTACAACTAAGCTTAAGAAAAGAAAGAATATTGATAAGGACGATGAACAAGATGAAAAAATGGCTAAAATGATGATCCAACACTATTTGTTGTCTAAACATGTCATGGGAGGTGGACTTAAATAGGTGAATGTGGTTGGTACTAATAGTGGGAAATGTCTGGATGATTCCATGTTCGAGGCGTTATACAATGAAGAAGTTCAATATTTGGGAAACCAAATATTGGGGTTCTCACCCAAATTACCAACGACAAGGTGGGAACCAAGGTTGGAACAAGGAGCGCGATAATGGTTAGAATGTTTGGCGAGGTGGAAATTAGAGAGATAGAGAGGCTGGAAAAGATATATATGTTCCTCCTCATTATCATCAACGACCAAAGGACCCAGGTTGGCCAGAAGGAAACCGAACCGAGCAAATGCTCAAAAGGATATTCAACAAGGTTGAAGGGTCCGACAAAGAATTAAAGGAATTGAAAAATGACTTGTCCACTTCATCTCATACGATAACTTCTGATTCGGTATCTATCAAGTAGTTGGAGGCCCAATTGTGCTAGATTTCTATTCATGTCAATCTGAGGCAAAAAGAAATGTTGCCTAGTGACACCGTCCCAAATCCCAAAAATGAATAATGAGGAAATAAGAAATATCTCATGCCATGATGTTGACAAGGCGCATCTTGGGAGGCAACCTAAGTCTTTACTTTTATTTTATTAATTTCAATAAGGTGTGTTGTGAGTGCAGGTTGAAAAGAAGTCAAAGTGTTGCAAAGGGAACATTAGGCGATGTGAAAACCATCACGACAATCCGCCGAAGGTGTTGTGTGGACTCAGTCATGTCCACCTTCTAAGGTAGAAAATGTTGAAAAGTGTATTGTCTATTTAGGCTATCTGAGCTTGAAAAGGTAATATGTCTAAGTATACTATGTGGGCTACATCGAGTCCACCAAATCAGCCTTCAGGTTTGGTGTTCTTTAAGGCATATTCAGCGAGCTTTAACTCCGGTTAGCGATCCGCTAAACACGCTCGGCAACATTAGTCATGACCATCGAGTGTGCCTGGTATAAAAAGGCCAAGGGTCTTTTCAGATTCAAAAAGAATACCCTTTGCCATTTTTGAAACATTTTCTTTCTTTTTACTTCAATACCGTATTTGAGTGTGTGAGCATCCTTTGTGTGTGATTCTTGAGTACGTGGAGTGCAGTTTCTTGCTCGATCATTCAACCCAGCCCTAATCTCTCTTAATTTCAAGTTTTGCTTTTTTTTTAGGTTGGTTTTCGATTCCCATCTTACATTTTGAGCCTTAAATTGTGTTCTTTGTATGGGAATTAGGCCATGTGATGCATGTTGTTGGTTGATTCGAATGAGTAGTGCTAGAATAATTGTATTGAACGGTTCCATGCATTGGTTGCTTATGTTTTTGCTTAGAAATAGTGAAACTTGATTGTGTAAGTTAAATATTGAAATTGAACCCTTATAATTAGTGGTCTTTGTTAAATATGATGTGGGTGAAGTCTGAGTAGCCCAGTGTTGACGTGATTGTATGACTTTTGCCAATGATTGATAGAGTAACGACTTTCTTAAGGGAAAATCGGTAATTTGAGCAATACTTTGCAATATCTGGGGGTTGAGTACCCATGGGTAGATAAGAATATGGGTGAATTATAATGATGTTGGGAAACTTGATTTTGTAGTGTGTGTTGGTTTTTTCTGTGAAATTAGGCACTGGGACGAACACCACCTGTTCGGCTGGCGTGTCTCAGCTTGCCAAGGCAGTTGAAGAATCATTGAGTAAGCCTCAGCTCACTTTCTTGAGTGAATGTGTGACCTTGGGTACTGTTCCATTCGGCAAACTTGTCTTAGCTCACCGAACCCACTCGATATTTTTTTAAGTGGGAGTGGACATTACCTTGACGCTTATTTCTTTAGTTTTGCATTATCAATTTCAGTGGACTTGTCTTAGCTAGCCGAAACCAACTTGGCGAATCGTTGAGTTGGAAGTGACTCCGCTCATTGTGCCTGAATTCTTTGATGATTGTGTATGTCTGATTCGGTGATCTCATCAGAGTTCGCCCATCTTGTTATGCGGACCACTTTCTTATTAAGCGAGCCTCATGACATTTTTTGAACTGCGCTTTCAATTGAATTTGATTTCAACTGACCTTCACCAATTCTATGTTTGAATGCTTATGTCTTGCAGATTATGACTAAGACAAAAGGTAAGCAAAAAGTTTCTTCGGATAAGGAGTCAGACAAGGATTCCTCTCCTCATCCTGCTCCCCCTTCTTTGAAAAGGCATAGGGGTGTAACCATTAATGAGCCATCTGAGGCTCCTCATTCACAACAAGCCATTCCACATCCTCCTACGAGGGTGGGTAAGAGACCACGAAAGGATATTTCCACAAAAGTACAAATAAATTTTCCAAGTTGGCATCACCTCCTCAAGATCCAAGACCGGTTTTGTCACGACCCGAGAGTACCCCCTAGTCGTAACATGGCGTATTCGACCCTGAAGGGGTCTTATACAAGCCACATAGTCATTCATTGCATTCAATAATGAAAATAGTGCGGAATAAAAAAACTTATTTACATCCACACATTTAAAC
>JAJOOS010013783.1:0-36575 GCA_029582725.1 Solanum chiquidenum
ACTGGAGAGTTGATAGGGCCATCAAGAACACCTGGAGAATGATTCCAGCATGTATTTTTTGGTGCCTATGGACAGAAAGGAATCAGCGGTGTTTTGATGGAATTTCAGCTCCTAACCATTCACTCAAAGCCAAATGTTTGTTCAATCTATTTTGCTGGTCCAACCAGTCTTATGTGAATAGTTCTACTGCTTTCTTAGATTTTGTTAGCTCATTAACTCTAGGCCAGACTTAGTCTTGTTTTAAGTCTCCTCTAGATTTTTTTGAATTTGTGGCTGGCTCCCGTGTCTTAACTGCTGTCATGTAACGGAGCTAGCATATCTACTTTTGTACTCTTTGCATCTTCTTGATGCCGGTAATGAAACAACTTACTTCATCAAAAAATATTTCTCTTTCACATTTGTTTTGGTGTTGCAAACTATTTGCATTGTCTAATTTGTTTTGTGATATTTAGGCCCTAAAGTTGAGTGATGATCTACATCTTAATGAAGTAGACTCTGTTCGGTTGCTTGTTTCTGCCAATCAAGAGGTAGGTCATTTTCTTTATTTGTTTGTCTTGTAGAATTTTTGGAATTTCTTATGTAATCAGTTTTTGCTCATTACAAAGAGTACTATACTCCTCTTTGATATTCGAAAATTTGCCTTGTCTGCCCTTCTGAAGATTGTTTTTGTCGCCTCTAGCCCCTGCCCTAATTGGGATAAAGGTAGTCTCTTTGACCCATGTGCAATGTGATCATAGCCTCGATAAGCTTCTTTCTAGCCACCACCAACAGTTGCACTTGCACGTAGGTTTGATTTTTCTGCCTCCGTATGTCTTTGTTTGTTTGGAGGAAGTCTCCACAGAGATGTCTCACCTCCTTAAACAGTTGGCTCGACCGAAGGTGTAGCAGAGTAGCCTCATTTTCACAGCTCTAGGTTGTTGACTGACTTGATGCAACTGTCAATTCGGTAGTCGGGACAAACAATCCTAGAACAGGGACTTCCATAATTCACCCGCTTTTCCACTTCAACTATTTTTTTCCGTTGATCTGGATAGGAACTAAAAAAATGATATATAGGCTATAGGTTATTCATGTCTCTCTGCTTAACGCTGGCCAAGAGTTCCCACTTAGCTTTAACCCACTTTTCTATTTCGTCCTTGCTGGCTATCTCCAATGAGATTTAACTGTAATGACCGTTAAGAGATTCTTTTTTGGAGATCCTTGAGATCGCGTCGGCATATATCAAATTCTTCCTCTCCCTGCACATATGAACTTTTGATCTTTTGGCTATTGGAATATCATTGGGGCTTGGATGTAATTTTTAGAAATATGGCATTACAAGCAACTCTCTTTTTTCAAATTTCTCAGCTGGCTCACAAATCTGCTCATCTTGTGTTGAGTCCTAGGTCTGGTCTGATCCAATCCAGGCGCTCTGTCCCTTCCTTTTTATTTTGATCAACTTAACAAGATTTCATTCATCAAAAGGGTCAAATCGGCCATAACAAGAGGTATACCAAAAGGTAAAGAACCTACAAAACTTTATGGTTCTCTACAAAAGATACCCAATCCTCTATACAACCAGGAACTGCATGGGTGCAAAAACATAATAAGAGATTGGAGACTACTCCTCAACTGACCAAAACTCATTTTTCTGATGATAAGGGAACCCGCAGCTGCTACCCTTTGGATGTGCACTAGGTAAACCCCGCTCCAGTGTAATAACACGCAATCACACAGGAGAGGTAAACTACACTAGACAAACCTTGTGCGTTGAGCTTGACCGAGAAGGCATGCAGAGATTTTCGAACCTTAGACCCCTTATTTGAGAGATCTCCTGCTCAATCAACTCGGCCACCCTTGTGGGTTTCAACTGACCAAAACTCATTTCTATCCATTTAAATACTCTCCTGTTTCTCACTCTCCAAACAATCCACATCAAAGCCAGGGAGCAACATTCTAGGCCCTGCTTTTTCTTTTTCTTCTTACAGCTTTCCTGCAACAACAAGTCCTTTACAGATATAGGCATCACCCATGATGTACCTTCTGCCCTTCCTTTATGTAGCTTCCACCCTTACACAACTGCCAAAAGAGTTGAGGTTCTGTATCAAATATCAACTGATATTCATAAAATTAAGGTGTTCTGTTCTGGTGCTGGTAAATTTACCTTCTTTGATGTATCGCTATCACAACCCCATCAGAAGGTTGCACTATCGAGACATTCTCTTCACTAAGCTGGTAGATTTCAAGCCATGATGTGACAGCTCAATAATCTTAAGCGCTTCAAAGAATGAAGTTTCTTTCTCTCTAGACATCTCCGACTTAAGTACATTTAGTTTCAGGAGTTGAATTTGGGTTTCAATCACCACCTATAAGTTCTTTTCAATACAAAAGTTTTCTTATAACAATTTGTTTTCATGACCAGTTTTCACTCTCTTTCTAATTATTGATACATGCAGTGGGGATTATTGGGACGTGAGCCATTAGAGATATTCCGCCTTGCAGCTGGACTGTGGTATACAGAGAGAAGAGATCTTATAACAGCACTTTACACACTGTTGAGGGTATACTTCATTCTTAGTTTCTAGGGATAGAGAAGTTTATCTCTTGTTAGCTGCCTGTTAGATATGACTAAAGTTATTTTGCAGGCTGTTGTCCTTGACCAAGGACTTGAACCTGATCTTGTGGCAGATATTCAGAGATTTTTGGACGATCTCATTAATGCTGGAGTTAGAAAGAGGTTAAACTCACTCATAAAGGTTGTTAGATTAACTTAATTGTCTTTCATGTCTATCCCTTTTAGTTACATCTGTTCATTTTTGACCATCTTTATTGACAGAGCTTAGATAGACAGTTTTTTTGTTGGAAGAGTGTTTTGTGTGTGTAGGTTTTCCTTCAAGTCAACTGTTGTTCAAATTTTTCTTTAGTATGTCCATAAGTACAAACAGAGTCATATTTTTGATGTAAAGTATCTTCCAGTGTCATCTAAATTAAATTTCAGGTTATTTCAAAAACCTAGGACGGTTGTCCTCCCGATGATACTGAGAATGTTCCTTCAGTGCACGTGATCATGTGAAACATGAGTTCATAAATTTGTTCGTTATTCATTTGACAGAAGTGAGGTGAATGAATATATGCTGATGGTTTCTTGATATTATATGTTGAGTATACTTTTAGGAACTCAATCGAGAAGAGCCATCTGGTTTGGGTGGGCCTAACTGTGAACGCTATATTCTTGATTCAAGAGGAGCTTTGGTGGAAAGGAGAGCTGTTGTTTCCAGGGAAAGGCTAATTCTGGCTCATTGCCTTGTCCTTTCTGTTTTGGTTGTGCGTGCAAGTAAGTTATGAATGGTTATATTTTGATCTTATCTGTGTTCACTTCCAATTTTTTTTTAGTCATAGAAGTTGTTTCAATTAGGACAAACTTATAGTAGCATTATTCTTTTTATTTTTGATTGCGTGGGCTAGTAAGTTATGAGTGGCTTAAGTTCACTCCCGATAAGGATATGCTTATCTTTTCTTCGTTTTATTTGGGCTTGCATGGTTTCAGGGAAAGATGTCGCCAGAGATGATTTCCCGGTAAATCCTATAATGGACCACTGGGAGGGTTAATCATTCTAATATTTTCTTTTAGTTCTTCTTGACAATGATTGATACATATTGTTTGTGCATAACCAAGAGTTATTTTCATGTTTAAGAGGCCTGGTACAGCAAGCACTTAGCTAATCTGCTTTGTCACATCGTTTTAGAAGACTGCATGATCATAATATCAGACATCAGTTATATGTTTCTGAAGTTATGGGCTGTATGCTCATAAATATTAGTTAAATGTTTTTGAAGTTGTGTACGTTAGAGTTCCATCATTCCTTATCTGCTAAATCTGTTTGTCTGGCCTTATTTTTCTGCATATGACTCCAACATTGAAGTCAAAACATCCGCAATGTGCTTTTGCACTGTAAAAGACTCTACTCATTTGATTCTTATATTAATATTGTGGTTCTTCCCTTTCCATTTGTCTTAAGCCTTGGGGGCGGAGTTAATCAATACTTGTGCTGATGGGAGGTAGCAGGTGCTTAATGCAATAGTTGAGGTGCCCGCAAATTGGTCTGGCTACCACAATTATAAAGATGTTGTGGTTTCCCCCATTATGATTCTCTGCACGACTTTGCCCCCCTGAATGGGTGTACTTTTAATGAAGCTTCCAATGTGCTTTGTACAGCACAAAATGAGCAATGTTCGTTAACCAGTGTTTCAAGTTTCCAGTGTAGTCCGGAATAGCATATATGCCTGGACTGCTCCACATCTCGTTTATTCTCCTTAAAAGCAGTTTGGTATTTCTGTATTTATGTATCTCTTTTACCACTGAAAAAGTAATTATCCTTTTCTCTTTGTAGGCCCTAAAGATGTGAAGGACGTCTTTTCTGCTCTAAAGGATAGTGCAGCAGGGCTTAGTGGTAGCACTGACACTTTAAGCCATCAGGTTTTCACAGTTTTTGACCATGGTTCTTTCTAGCTTAATGATGAATTATTGATCACGAATTCAGAAGTAGTGGCTTGGCTGGGAAGTTAAATCATCGAATGTTAGGCATTTAAAAGATGGTTCTTTTTGAAGCTGTATCCTTTCACATAAGAACCTTGTAACTTCTGCAAGTGCATCGTCATTTGTTGGCTGTCTTGATATATATATCAAACTACGTGAATTTCATATTTTCATTATACGCCAGAATTGGATTTTAAAGCTCAGCCTCTGTCTCCATATACCATCTCAACTCTTGTACCAGAATTGGATTTTAAAGCTCAGCCTCAGTCTCTATATACCACCTCAATTTTTTGTTCCTTTTTTTTTTTTGAGAAAGTTAACATTTTATAGACAACAATACACCAATGGTGTATTTCAGTAGTAATTACAACAGGAGTATACAGTAAGCAAAACCAAAAGATCTATCATTTATACCCCTCCTAAACTATCTAAAAAGTGATTAATAGCCTCCATCTCTTTGGGGAGGACATGATTACACCAAAAATAAAGGGTTATATGACAGTTCAATTTCAAACTCTGGAAAGGGATGCTCTTGTTTTCGAAGCATCTCTGGTTCCTTTCCTTCCAAATTGTCCACCAGATGCAAGCAGGGACAATCTTCCTTTTAAGAGTTCCAGTCTTTTGATTTTGTGGTTTTGCCTCTAGAATTATCAGATCTAGATTTTCTTTACATTCTCCTTTTCTTTTTCAAATGCCGAATAGAGGACAGAGTGAAAGTATTTTCTATCTTGAACTGCATGGCATGTACCCTCTAGCTATCCCTTTTTCTTGTTCTTTAGTATTTCGCTCTATACTTTCTATATCTGATCCTCCTTTAAAAAAACTGCAGATAACATATAGTCTTCTATTCTCCCTTGTGGTGGCTCTCATATCAGATGCATTGAGTGCAGTACCTGAAAAAACATCAGTCTTGTCTCGTGATGCGTCCTTTAGGCAAGAATTTCAGGAATCTGTAAGCAGACAACCATCTTTCAATGTTTGGCAAGCAGTGGTTTGTCATTTTCAAAACCGTCTATTACTTTTTTTAGGTAATGGTCGCTGGGAATGATCCTGTTGTTGAGGGCTATTTTGATTGCTTAAGGAGTGCGTGGGTTGTACATCTTATGTTAATACATGACGGGGTTGATGCAAAAGATACATCAGCAAGTGCTTCATCAAATAATGATATAAGGAACATCTATTCATGCTTGGAAGTTATATTCTCCAACAATGTCTTCCTGTCTTGGCTGAATAAGATCCTCCTAACTCCTGCCTATCAGGTGAGAGCAATTCTCCTTGCCCCTCTTATTATTATTCTGGTCTAACATGACATGTGATCCCCCCCCCAAACACACACACACACAACAATGAAACTCAATTTTCTTGTTGCAATTTTGGAGGATCCGACATGGGTGCGGCTTCATTTTTGGAGATTCTGAGCATCATACATTTGACCAAACTCTGAGATTCTGCAATCTCCCAATTGCAAGTTCCTCTTAAACCACAAATTCCTGATGGACTTCTACCCCTTGCAAACAAGACTGACATCTCCTTTTGGCATGAAATTCTTACATGTTTGGGTATATGGTTCTCAAGATGCTATTCCCACAGCCACCTATGTACCAAGAATTCACCCTACTCCCATTACTCACCCTGAATGATATGTTCCCATTGAACTCATCCCACAGGACCCACACCTTCATGATTTTCTCCAAACAGTGTGCATATGGTGGTCAGTGTGGGAGAGAGAGAGAGAGAGAAATGGGAGATGCTTTGAAGACAAATCAAAGCCCATCCATGTTGTGAAAGGGAACTGCCTATCCACATTTTTTTTTTGGTGTAAAGGAAATTGTATAGAGGAAATAGATCTTGTAGATCTCATAGGCTCTCTGTAATCTAGATTTTATTTTTTCTTCCCCTTGTAACACTTGGAGGTAGCTAGCATTTCTTAATGCTGAGGAATATAACAGTACCATTTATAAAAAAAACCCTTTAGATCTTTAATCCCAAATCTACACCAACACTTTGATGTGGTAAACTGGTAATAGACTCCCAATTTACCATGTGAAGCTTCGTCTACCTGCTTGAACCATGCCATAGAAAATCTCTCAATCTCTCAAGTTTCTTCAACTTCCTCGTAAATCTGACTGGAGCATGTAGCAACAATGTGAAATATGTGGGAATACTCGATGATAGCGTACTCTAGGTTAACACATTCTTTCCACTTTGGATAGGCACCTCTTTTGCCAACTACATGCCTCTTTTCTACCCTTTTTATCTCCAGATTCCAAGCTGCTTGGTCTTTATTAGATGTTTCTAGCGGTAAATCAAGCTACGTTGTAGGAAAAGACCCAACCTTACAATTTAATACCTGTGTTAGGAGCTATATATTTTCTACCAAGCTGACTGGGATGATCACACATTTTCTAAGATTGATCTTTAGGTTTGGCACCACCTGGAACCATGTCATCACTTGTCTCAAGTAAGTCAATTGAGCATTGTCAGCATCACATAACACTAAAGTATCATCTGCAAACAAAAGGTATGGCACTCTCACAGTACATCGTCAAGCGACTGTTGGAGAAAACATCCTCAAGTAGCCTCCTGCTACACTCTATGCATCATCCTGCTCAATGCTTCCATCAGCCCGTGACTAGAATGAATAACATAGGGGAAAGCGAGTCGCCCAGACTCACACACCGAAATATCTACACGGATTACCATTCATGAGTACTTGGCCGTTGAGATGCAAAATTTGATCCATTTCCTCCATCTTGCACCAAAACCCGTCTTCAATATAGTGAAGTTAAGAAACTCACTATCACAATGATCATAAGGCTCTTCAAGATCTAGTTTGCACTAAATCCGTGGTTCTCCTTGCTTTCTTCTCGAATCAAACCAGTTCATTGGCAGCTAGTGCTGTATCTAGAATATGTTTGCCTTCCACAAAAACATTTTGCAAAGTAGATACTATCTCATACAAGATCTTCTTTAATCTATTAGAAAGCACCTTAAATGTAATGTTATGTGGCCCATATGGAGAGATAACCAGGATAGCTTTTCAAGGAGTAGAAAGTGCTTTGTACACTTGAGGAGTAACCTCTTATCACCTATTTCTTTTTGGTGCACCCACGAGGTGCCTAATAAGCATAGAAGATTGGATGTTAGTTGTAGAAAATCATATATTTTTGTTAAGTTTTCACTTTTAGAATCCTACTAGCCTACACACTTTTTTTTGCCCTACATTAATAAAATTATTACTTAATGAAAAAAATAGGCAAAAGATCCCATCACTTAAACATCCTGTTTTCTGCATAATGTTTTGATTATTGGTTGCTGGCCTACTGCCCCTCTTTTAAGTAATTTTACTGTTATTTCTTTGTTGTACACTCTCGTGATGATTCACCTTCCTTATGATATTTTACTCTTGTAGTTGTCGTGGATAATTGGCATATTTCTTGAGTTGTGTAACAGATACATGGTCCTGGTAGCATATTATGCTTGTTGGTTTGACCCTATTTTCGTAATTGTCTAGTCCCTCCATTTTGTAGTTATCTCAGGTTTCTTTTCTATCTCTCATGGGCAGAATGATGATGAGGATATGATCTACATGTACAATGCCTATTTGCACAAGATGATAACGTGCCTTTTGTCTCATCCATTGGCCAAGGACAAGGTTTGTTTAGTTTCTTTTGTTCAATATTCTAATTTCTTTTGAGGGGAAATGATTGAAATTGCCTCTAAAAAAGAAGTTATGCTTGTTATTTCCACCCAATTGTGTAGTTCTTTTCTTTCTAAGGCACATGCAATTAGTGGAGTCTGAGTCCTGCTTTGCTTGCTGTCCAGCCCCACCCTGTTGGGATTTTGGTACACTGCCATATGAGTTCATGTCCTATAAAGCGAATGCGTAAATTTACACATTCACTAAAGCGAATGCCCATGTATAGTTGGATTCTCTTTATTGCTGAATAATGAGTGTATGTTCCCCAAGTATCCCTATGATAAAATGCCGTCCTTGCTTCCTCTATCATGTGTGCTATTAGGTATTGAGAGAGATAAGAGAGCTTTTGATGAAGTAGAGAAAGATTTTGTGCACTTGACGAGTAGCCTCTTTGTGGGACTACACTGGGTATGTTATTGTTGAGGAGTAGCCTCTTATCCCTTGTATCCTTTTGGTGCATTGCATGGTTGTGCTTTTTGTTGTTCTATTCAATATGTACTTGCTTGAATTTTTCAAAGGAATTTCTTTAATTGGATTTTTTTTTTTTTGAATGAGCTATGGAATTGAGATTATTGTTCACTGTTTGCATAAATTTTTTAGATGGTGAACAGACGATCATGAATATAGGCTGTGTCTTGTTGGTTTGTTGGAAAGAAACTTTAAATTCTAGTAAGGTTTTTTCGTATCAAGTGATCTTTTGAGATTATTTTTTGGTGAGGGTTTACGCTTGCCTGTGAGACTTCTGTCATTTACCAAGTGGGAACATAAAGATTGGTGCCTTCTTCATTTCCATTCAATTACTCACTCACTTTTTTATTACAGGTTAAAGAAGCAAAAGAGAAGGCTATGACAGCACTTAGTCCGTACCGCTTGTCTACTTCACATGATTATACTGCGGAGGGAATTGGGCATTTTCAAAAGGCCACTGAACCTGCACCACAAACTTTTGTCTCTCTCTTGGAGTTTGTGAGTGAAATTTACCAGGTTAGTGCCTTTTCCTGCTGATTTTGGAGTTCCTAGGGCATTATCACTACGAAAAGGTATGAACGGTGATACCAAATAGATTTTGTATTTCAACACAAAAGCTCTTGAATATGGAAAACAACTCAAAACAATCTTTCCATTAAGAAAATACTAGTTCATCTTGAATAATCATCAATAAAACTGACAGAAATAACGAAATCATAACGTTGAAGTAACTCTATGAGGACCCCAAATATCAGAATGAACTAAGGAGAAAAAGAGTCTTCACTATATATAGGTAGTTAACCTCACTAAAAGTGTGCTAAGTATGTATACAGTTAAGTTGTCTTTTCCCAGTTTTATTTATCATCTTACTTTGACTTACTTGTTTGTGATCTTTTATCAGAAAGAACCTGAGCTGCTGTCTGGTAATGATGTTTTGTGGACTTTTGTCAACTTCGCCGGAGAGGATCACACTAGCTTTCAGACACTTGTAGCATTTTTGAGAATGCTGAGTACCTTGGTATGTAAGTTTGGCTGTATCGCCAACTTGGTAATGTTTCATCTCTTCTAATGATAAACAAGCGGTAACTAAGTTTTGTGATTGTCATGCATTGAATCCAGGCATCTAGTGCTGAAGGTGCTTCCAAAGTTTTTGAGTTACTTCAGGGAAAGACATTCCGTTCTATCGGATGGAGCACTTTATTTGATTGTTTATCAATTTATGAGGAGAAGTTCAAACAAGCCCTGCAAAGTCCTGGGGCAGTTCTGCCAGAGATACAGGAAGGAGATGCCAAAGCACTCGTTGCTTACTTGAATGTTCTGCAAAAGGTGTGTGGTATAACTGTCCCGCCTCATTTTTATCTATGTTCTTTACATTTACTTTATAGACTAGAATGCTATGTCTAGAATGCTATGTTGTTAAGGCATTATCTCACCTATTTTTTTTTTTTTTTGTGGAGCTTTGTATGGGAACATATCTTCATAGTTATTGTTAAAGTGTGTGACCATCTCATCTAAAAACTCAAGCTTTTAGAGAGAGCACACTTTTATTAGTTAATTATATTCTCAACATGCCCCCTCACGTGCGGGCCTTTTTTTTCATGGGCCAATCACGTGGAAATTCTTGTTTAATTTGGGTGGCGGTGAGATTCGATCCCAGGACCTGTGCCTGCTCCGATACCAGGTTGAAGTGTGTGACCGTCTCATCTAAAAGCTTAAGTTTTTAGAAAGAGCACACTTTTATTAGTTAATTATATTCTCAACAACTATATATTCATAATTACCTAGGTTTAGTTGACACTCTCCCTGTATTTTGGATAAACTGCAATGCTGGTGGGTTATCATAGAGAATTGGATAACATAATAGGCTTCATATTTCTCCCAGTTTGTGTTGTATTGTCTTGTTCATGAAAGATTATATGAGGACCTTTGTGTCTGGTTAGGAACTTCTAGGATGCCAAAGCTTTTTTAATCTGATTTTCAATCACAATGTTCTATGACTTAGTGGTTTCTCTTCATTGCCTCACCATCCGCCCCACCCCTCCCCCCCAACCAAAGGAAAAAAGGCCTCTCTGCTGTTCCCTGTTTGCACAGGGATTGAAATCCTTTTGTCACATCTTAGTAAAACTTGAGTTTCCAGGGTCAACATTTTTCTTTTTCCTGTTACTTAAAGAAGTAAAGATGTTCCATTGGTTTTCAGCTCCAAGAAAGTAATTATGAAAGTGCACATGAGCATTACAGGAAAAGATATTCCATTAGCTTTCAGTACCAAGAAGGTGCTTATCTGAAAAATACATATTTTCTTTTAAGTTGTAGTCCAAACTGACAATGCCTAATCTGTATCATTTATAACCACATGTTTACACCAGGTAAACAATATCCAGAAAGTACTTAAGCTGATTTACTGGTCTCATTCACCAATAAAACACCTGTTTGTTCTCTTCCTGTAACACCCATAGCATACAAAAGGGTGGCAGCATACCATATATTCGTTTTGCTTTTCTGCGCCATTACCCCTTTCTGTCTGTGAAATGTTTTGAGTTAAAATCTTAGGTTTAAGTACTTAAAAGATTACAAGTATAGGAATGAATTCTGCATCTTTTGCATAACCAAGAAATCTTCTGTATTCAGCTTTGGAACCTGGTGATAATGGGTTCATCCTTCTACCTTTCTCCACTTAGATATAAGACATGGTTCGCCAACCAACATTCAAGAATAAGTTCAACAGTGTTATCAAAGGCGCGCTTTAAGCGCGCTTAAGCCCTACAGCGAGGCTCAAAACGTGTTGAGCGCTTCGCCACGCTTTATGTGTGCTTCAGTGTCGTCATCAAGGTTCTAAGACAAACTTTTCCTTGCCAATGAGCCTCTTATGAAGAAGTGACACTAAACAATTGAGATTTCACTTATCATAAAAAAAATTCAATTTCTTTGGTCATATATTTGTCATTCATGGTTATAATTATTAGTCTTGGACTAAACATATACATTTGTATTTTTTTCTGCCTTTGCTCCTTTTTTTATTAAAGCCCACACTTTATTTGCGCTTAAAGCCCCCACGGACCTCAGAGTTTTTTTGTGCTTTTCGCCTTTGATAACACTGAAGTTCAATATCTCCCTTGCTACTGGACAACAAAGGCAATGATGATTTACACATCCAGTCTAACCTGATATAAGAATCATCTTTTGAAAAGCCAATCTTAAAAAAGTTAACCAGTGTGATACTTTTTTTTTGCTTAAAACAATCCACCCAAAGCAAGCTAGCCATGGAATGCTCTTGTTTTTCCAAATGAAGCTTCATGGCCATATTTCACAGTTGGCAGATTAATTTTGCTTTTTGATAAGATAATTAATTTTATCAATGATGGGAATATGCCAAGGCAGAGGACAATGTTGTGTATTCAGATTTAACTTGGTAAATTCCTTAACCATGTTTTGTCCATGATAGAGCATCTCTGCACTTATCAATTTCTTCTTTTCCTACTTACCTAATAACTTAAATAGACACTCTGTTTCCATTCTTTCCAGAGGCTCACAAGAATGGTAATTCAGCTTTGCCTTCTCTACATTGATCCCACATTTGCATCAGATTGTACAGCCAAACTTTCTCTCTCTCTCTCTCTCTATATATATATATATATAGTGTGTGTGTGTGTGTGGGTCGGTGGGGGAGCTCTATTTCAGAGATTGGACTCTCTTACTGTGATTAGCTCCTACTAGTAAGAAGCTGTTCCCGAGCCAGGTTCCCTGGATCCACGTGTTCCTAGGGGGGGATTCATCTTTCAAGGGACTACTCTGAGCAAGCATTCATCCAGACTTTTACCTTATAGACACTCCAGTGCCAAACTTTTTATGAGTTTGGTTATCTGGATTCTGGCCATTTTCCTTGTATGCAACATTATGTGTATATTTTGTACTTCTACTAAGCACTATAATAAACTATTGACATAAATGAATCATTTTGTATGGAAGTTCATGCTTTTCTTGTCTCAAGTTATGAATAGAGATATCTTTCAATATCTGATTTTGAACCATTTTCAGGACATCATAGAGGAAATTCTGTCTACATATGTTTTTCTGCTCCAGTGAGCAGATATAACAGGCTTGATATATTTATTGTGTGCTGCAGGTTGTCGAAAATGCTAATCCCGTAGAATGGAAGAATTGGTTCCCTGATATTGAACCATTGTTCAAACTCCTTGGTTATGAAAATGTCCCTCCTTATCTCAAGGTTAAGTCCTCTGTTTTTCATGTGACTCTTCGTTTAGTTGCTATTTCAATTTCATGGTTAGATCCTGCCACTGAGTTCTGCAACTAATTTTTTTTTGCACGTGTGATTATTAGGGTGCATTGAGAAATGCCATAGCTACTTTTGTGCAAGTATCACCAGTTCTGAAAGACACAACTTGGAGGTATTTAGAGCAATATGATCTACCAGTAGTTGTTGGGAACACAACACAATCCTTGACAACACAGGTCGGTGGTGTCCGTGTTATTTACTCTACGTTGCAGGCTATTTGATTCTTTTCTATATATAATAAAGTGATAATTATTTAATATAATTGGGGAAGTCCTGCATACATATGGTTGAGCTGTTCGATTAAGAGCTCGATTCAGATGATCTCTGTTGCAGGGTGATGTTGGAGTGGGTGGGTTGGGCGAAAATAAAGGAAAAGATAAAACCATCAATTTTCTGGACTGAAGTTTGCAATTTTGTTTTTTCTAATACGGCGACAGTTTTTCATGGTCTAATGCATTGGGATTTGCCTTCCCAAGAAATTGTCTTATTCTCTCCCATCTTCCCTCTACTTCATCTATTTTTGTAGGGGAACTATCTCATCCAAAACTTTTTTCATGCAGGTTTATGACATGCGATTTGAGCTGAATGAAATAGAATCTAGAAGGGAGCAATACCCTTCAACTATATCATTCATTAACTTGTTGAATACACTTATTGCCACGGAAAAGGATGTTAGTGATAGAGGGCATAGGTATTGGGCTTTTTGTGATTGCACATACCATATCATGGTTACTAGTTAATGTTCTTTGACAATTGTATTGATGCTCATTCTGAGCTACACCTTTGCAGATTCATTGGCATCTTTAAATTCATTTATGATCATGTCTTTGGACCATTCCCGCAGAGAGCTTATGCCGATCCTTGTGAGAAGTGGCAACTTGTCATAGCTTGCCTGAAACATTTCCAGATGCAAGTCTTATCTCAATATTCTCTATGATGCTCTCTAGATTTTTTTCTTTTTCCCTCTTGGGCCTTGTTTGTGAGGGGTTTGATCGTTGCTTGTATATTTATGAAAGAAGTTGCTAACTTTAATGTCCAATAATATTGTTTGCAGGATGTTGAGTATGTATAGTATCAGAGATGAGGATATTGATAGTGTTGTGGACCAATCTCAGCTGTCAGAAACAGGTCAATCTGCTCCGCTGCAGATGCAGCTGCCTGTAATAGAGTTGTTGAAAGTATTAATTCCTCAAACTATTCTGTTATTTAGTGTATCTTCGTCCAGTTGATGCTATCTAATTTTGTTTTAACATTTAAATCTTTCTTTTTAAACTTTTCATATCTTATACACCCTCCAATCCAATATATGTAGCACTGTTTGAATGGGCACCAGATCTCATGAGGGTGAATCCATTGGGACTTGAGATTCATAACCTGCAAAAGTAGCGTTTTGTCTCTAGTTTCTTTTTGGTGTACCTGAGGTCCCTATTTGTATAGAGGATTGGATCTCTTTTGTTGAGAACCATATTTTGATGTAGGTTTTCTTCTTTTGGTATTTGGCTTGTATACGAGGTTTCCCTCAATGATTAATAAAATGATTTACCTTGTCAAAAAAAGAAAGAAATAAGCCATAAATATTTGTGGGAAGAAATCGTCTCATCAAGGGTAAAATGGCAAGTGAAAAACTTAAATTGTTTCTAAAGTTAGAAAAGGTGTTCTTTTTGGGACAATTTAAAAAGGAAATTGTGCTACATAAAATGTGACAGTGGGAATAAGTATTTGCTAGTATTGCTATGCATTAAGTTACTATTGCCATACTTATTGTTGGCAACTCATTTATGTAAAGTCTTTTTGCTGTTATGCAGGATTTTATGAGTGGTAAAACTGTGTTCCGGAATATCATGAGTATTCTTTCACCAGGAGTCAATTACCTAATTTCTGAAAGAACAAGTCAAATTTATGGGCAACTTCTGGAACAAGCTGTCCTCCTTTCTCTGGAAATTGTAAATCTCGTATTGGAGAAAGATTTAGCTGTGTCTGAGTATTGGCGTCCTTTGTATCAGGTAAGAATTTAAAACTTCATCTCGAGTTTCCTGCTTTTTCTTTTCAATAGCCTAAGCTCCACTGGAAGAAGCTGCTAACTTGAATGAATATAACCTCTTGCTAAATTTTTTGTAATCACTGTTTGCAGATTACACCCTATTCCCAGTTGTAAAGTGTCATAATGGTTATTTATTTTCCAATTA
Source organism: Solanum chiquidenum (assembly GCA_029582725.1). Classification (NCBI taxonomy): domain Eukaryota; kingdom Viridiplantae; phylum Streptophyta; class Magnoliopsida; order Solanales; family Solanaceae; genus Solanum; species Solanum chiquidenum. Next base: position 15,165 of record JAJOOS010013783.1, read on the forward strand.
GTTAAAACGATCTTAGCTTAGATGCTTTGACTTTGGCTTGGTATATGTAGTGATTCAATAATTGCCACTAGAAGCATTGTTAAATGTTTAATTTCTCGAGTAAGTTACAGGTGTTTCAGGGAAGAACAAAAGTGAAATATTCTTATAGATGGAGAGTAGTGACATTAAGCGAATCAAAGTTACTGCAATGAATATTCTTTAACTGTTTCTGCTTTGTTCCATGTGAGCATGTTTACACACTACTCAAACTTCTATGATTTGGTTGTAGTTGTTTGACTGCATGTTGTTGCCTTTCCCTTTGATGTCAGCACATTGTCTAACTGCTGCTTCTTGTCTATGCAGCCTTTAGATGTCATTCTCTCACAAGATCAGAGCCAAGTTGTGGCTTTATTAGAGTATGTTAGATATGATTTGCAGCCCCGTATTCAACAATCATCTATCAAAATAATGAACATCCTAAGGTAATCCTTCATCCTCTTTTTTTTTTTTTTTTTTTCATTTCTACTCCCTTTGCCACAAATCTTTGTGATTCTCCAAGTCCCGATTGTTCAAACAACATGATTAAATGTGTTGATTGAAGCTCCACTCCTTTGTGTCTCACTATTTATTTTACCTATTCAATAAGGGCATTTACCTTTTACAATACTTCTTTTAACCTTTATGGTACCATTTTTGATCTTCTTGATGCCATCAATGAAGCTACTTATTTCATAAAAGAAGGCCATTTACCTTTTACAGTTTTCCACCTCTTCTCTTCCTTCTAATTAGTTTTTTATGGATAGCACAAACTATTCTAGTGCAACCTAAATAAGGAATGTGGCATCATATTAAGTATTAAGAAAAGATTGCATTGTGTCATGTTATCGCACCAATTTCTAATATCGATGATGCTTTTACGTGGATGGCAGTTCTCGCATGGTCGGGCTTGTTCAGTTGCTCTTAAAATCCAATGCTGCTGGGTGCTTGGTTGAGGATTATGCTGCCTGCTTAGAGCTGCGATCTGAAGAATGTCAAATTATAGAGGATTGCCGTGAAGATTCAGGTGTTCTCATACTACAAGTAAGTTCTTGCATCTAAGACCATAAGAATTGGAAGATGGGAGATTTACTCTCTAGCAATATGTCTTGATCCCATATTCTTTAGCCATGTTTCACTGGAAGGATAGGAATGGCAGAGAAGGATGCTTAATTGAAAACTTTGAACGAGGTGGGATTTGTCTTCTTTATTAGTTGGTATTGTACTGTGTAATTGTAAGTTGTAATCTTAATCCACTTAGACAATGTGCTATTAGGGGAACTTGAACCTTCTAGTTTAACTTCAAAAAAAAGTACTTCCAATTACATTATAAGTAGGTACTGCATTTCTATATGCAAATAATATAAGTTACTTGAGAAATCTATAAGTAAACACAATTGATAGCATCAATTGCCCAGAACTTGCTATAGTAATTGCATACGTTGCTAGAATAGAACTCCTAAACTCTTTTTTTTGAAAAGAGAACTCCTAAACTCTTTATGAACAAGATATAATTAGAAATAGTAATACTGTGTGTGCCCTTGGAATGTCAAGATAAGTGGCTGCCTGCTATCGTGTGTTGTGAATTTCCCCAGTTAACTTTATAACTGGTTTCTGCTTTCAATTTCACATATTTCTGCATTCATATTTGTAACGTGTGCATTTAATTTTCCTTACTAAATGTTACACAGTGTTTTCCTTATTCATGAGTTTCTTAAGTCCTGACCCCTGATTTATATATTAGGCTTCCCTATTTCTTGTTTATTAATTTGAAGTTCTCTCTCCTTTTTTTTTTTGAAACGGGTAACTTAGTTCTCTCTCCTTTTTTTCCGATAAGAATTTGAAGTTCTCTTTTTTCTCTTTAGGCAATCATAGTCTGTGGGTTCCTGAACTTGGGACATTAAGAAGAAATTAAGTTGTACCTTTTCCCAAAACTTCTGTTTCATCAAATGAGTTTTCCTAATCTCTTTTTTTTTTTTTTTAATAACCGAGAAATCCGTCTGTGACCCGCCCTTTGGACCAATCACAACCTTCTAAACTCGGTGGATAATGGGCCCGCCCCTCTACCCTTCTCCACTTAAATACCGGGCTTCGCTTTGCATGGTGTGGGGCTTGAACCTGTGACCTAAGCCACAAATCCTCCACCTTTTGCCACTTGAGCTAGGCCTTGGGGGCCTTTCCTAATCTCTTTGATTGGAAAGGGATGTTCTTACTTAGGCGTCGGTGTAGCATGCTGCTATAGTCAAATACAGATGTATTTCTTCACTCACCTTTGTGCAATACGGCTTCATCTGTAGAAGCCATGTTTGATCTTTTGAGCACATAACATGACATGTAATGGTGCTAATTGTACATTCTTACCAGCATTAACTTGATGCTGACATTAATAAATTCATCCTTTTCTGATAATTTCTTTGGTGATGTTTTTTACTCATCAGAGAATGAATTTGGTCATGCTCTTTTCCTCTTAAATGTTGGTTACAATCATTGGCTGATTCTCTGGTTCTACAATTGCAGCTGCTTATTGATAATATTAGCCGGCCTGCCCCTAATATCACACATCTATTACTCAAATTTGATGTCAATGGTGCTGTTGAGAGGACCGTGCTTCAGCCAAAATTTCACTATAGGTTTTATTTCAATTGATATATGTTATTTTAACTCCCGTGCTCCTTTGTTTTACTCAGGGAATTGAAATTCGTTCTTTCTAACTGCAGTTGCTTGAAGATCATTCTTGATGTGTTGGAAAAACTTCTGAAACCTGACATCAATGCTTTGCTCCATGAATTTGCATTTCAGGTTTGAGTGGTTTGATCATTGTATTGGGGTGTACATTCTTGTTTATTTGCCTTTTCATGTGAAAAAAGATTGTCTACTGACTTTAAGCTGCAGAGGCTGTCAGTCTATGTTCTTGGAAACTGCTATAAATCTTTGTACTTTTGGTGAACTTATAATTGATTACTATATGCAGCTTCTTTATGAGTTATGTACCGATCCCCTGACTTGTAATCCTATGATGGATTTGTTGAGCACCAAAAAGTATTGGTTCTTTGTACAGGTGCGACTGTGTAGATTGAAATTATTTCTGTATATTACTTGCACATTTTTTTAAAAAAAATTCTCCCTGTTGATCAATATTTGTCTCAGTTATTATTTAAATTTATCTTGACAGCATCTGGATTTAATTGGCATTGCTCCACTTCCCAAAAGAAATAGTAGTCAGGCACTTCGTATCAGTTCCCTTCACCAGGTCTGTTTTTGAGCTAGTGGTTCGTTTGTTCCTCTAATTAGCTAGGTGAAATTGCTTCAAATATTTCTCCAATTTTGCTTACTTGATCTCATTAATTGGTTTCACATGTCCCTTATTTCTTCAGAGAGCATGGCTGTTGAAGCTGCTAACAATAGAATTGCATGCGGCTGATATGTCTAGTTCCACTCATCGAGAAGCTTGTCAAAGTATTCTATCTCAACTATTTGGAGAGGGAAATTTCGAACATGATGTTGATCTCGGAGTATCTTCTCCCTATAGTCAAATCAGTCCTGGAGTGAACGGAGCCAGAATGATTTGTAAATCTAAGGTAAAGTTATTACCGCTCACTGTGTCTTGAGTATTCAGGAATATGATTACATCCTCTCGTTTTTGCACTGGTTCTCATTGTTATTAATGACACATTCCAAACATTTTATTTCATGCTTTTGTTTCCTGTATTTGCCGTGCCCTCTTGTCCCTCTCTCTGGCCATCTTTTACTATCACTTCTCAACATTTTATTTAACAAGTCAACAAGTTATTTGCCTTTTGTTCATATGAAGTCAAGCATTTGCTCAAACTCATTGAAACTCTCTAGTCTGAACTCTTATGTTTTCTTCTATTTTCATATTTATCTTGCTCTTAACATTTCTTTCACTTAAGTGGTGACATTACCCAGATTGTTCCTGCCATAATCCGTTATCTATGTTCAATGTGTTCTTAACTTCTGCCCCACCTCCATTATGTATTTTTTTTTATAAAGGTAACATTTTATAAACAGAGAGATACACCAATAGTGTATTTCAGTAGTAATTACATCAGGAGTATAGAATAATGACCAAAAGAAACCATTACCTAAAATCCTCCTAAATTCTCCAAAAAAGAAGTAATGTCCTCCACCTCTTTGGGGAGGACGTGATTACACCAAAAATAAAAGGTTACTAGACAGTTCAACTTCCAACATTGGAAAGGGTTGCTCTTGATTTCAAAGCATCTCAGGTTCCTTTTCCAAATTGTCCGCCAGATGCATGCAGGGACAATCTTCCATCTCTCCTTGTGACATGATTTGTTACCTTCTTTGTTCCAACTTGCTAGAACTTCTGATGTGTCTCTTGGCATAACCCAACTAATACCTCTAAAATTAAAAGAACTTCTGCCACAGTTTCTCTTGTCACCCTGCAGTGTATGAAGAGATGGTTTGTTGCTCTATTTCAATTTCACAAAAAAAGCATCTGGATCTTAACTATCTACCCCACCTCCATTATGTATATCTTGATCATTTTTCCGCTTCTTCGTCTGCACAGTTTTGAGATATCTCCCAAACCACTTAGAGTAACCTTCCCTAAAGTTTCTCCCTTTTGTTGTTGATTCCCTCTTTTAGTATGTAGAAGGTGTCATGTATAAGTTGCTCCCAAACCTGTGGATCGAATAAGAACTTTTGCTTCTGTCGAAATTTCAGACCTCTTGGTGGTTGTTTGCTTTGCAGACAATTTTTTTTTTTTTGACAAAGTTGAAGTTGTATTGATCAGCAACATGTTGGAGCCCTCCAAAAATTGAGTTACAGCATTCCCAACAACAAAAAACATCTACAAGATTACATGTTTCCCATAAAGTCTATAATTTCTGCATTCTGTTCTATTCCTTCTTCTTTACACCAAAAATAAAAGGTTGTCATACACAACCATTTGACCTTCTCTAAAGGATTAGCCTTGTTTTCAAAGCACATACTGTTTCTCTCCTTCCAACATATACATGATGGTATTATACTCCATTTTTTCTGAGTTTTACCCCCCTCCCCCCGCTGATCCAACAACTGAGTAAGTCTGCTGTGTGTTCGGGTATGGTCCACTCTGTTTGTGTTAGACCCAAAAATAAGTTCCATAATAATGTTGTCACTCTGCAGTGGAGGAACAAATGGTTATTAGTTTCCTCATTTTCATTACAGAGAGAGCACCAAGAGAATGGACATAATTATTTTGGGATTATAATACATGATTAATAATTGTTGGATTGTGTACTTATGATTTGTTTCGTTCAATGGAATAATATGGATATATATGTATAATCTATGTTAGTTTGGTTTTGAACTGGATAAACTTGGATATATTTTGTTTTCTAATGTTAACCTTGACCTTCATAATATATCATTTGAGAAGGGCTTGCAGAAGGGTGATTTGTCATGTGATTTGTTTTATCCACGTCTGGCTAATCCGTGATTGTTATCCTACATTGGGTGTTGTATGAAAGCTTAAGCTATTAGGAAAAGAACACTTCTATTTACATAATTATGTCTTCAGCATGTTCCCTCCTATGTGGCATGATTCTCTTTCATGAGCCAATTACATGAATTTTTTTTTGGGTTTTAATAGTGGGTGGCAATGAAACTTGACCCAGAATCTCTGCATTTTCTGGTACCATGTTGAAATGTCTTGCAACCGCATCTGAAACATCAAACAGTTAGAAAGAGCACACTTCTATTTATTTATGTCTTCAATATCAAAGTGAATATTCAACCAAACAAAAGTATAAAACATACCAAACTTAATACTGGTATTGTTTTTTAATCCTGGTAACCAAATGAGCCCTTATTGTGGTATTCCTTTCTTGTCACTTGTGTTTTCTTCATAACTTTTTTAATTTATTTTAAATATTTTTTTTGGATTAGATCCTTTTTTTTTTTTTTTGGATAAGTAAGATAAGTATCTTCTATTTTCATTATTAAAGAAAGTAAGAACAACTTCCATTGCATTTATGTATAGGTATTGGAGTTGCTTGAAGTTGTCCAGTTCAAATCTCCTGATACTGTGTTGAAATCTTCACAAGCAGTTTCAAGCGCGAAGTATGGTTTTCTGGTAGGAACCTTGTTAGGTTTCGAGTAGTTTTTCCTTGCTATTATTTTTGGGGGAGTAGTCTTTTCATTCTCTGGCATTCTGCAGGCTGAAGATATACTTACCAGTCCTGCTACATCTGAAAAAGGTGGTGTTTATTACTACTCAGAACGTGGAGACCGTTTAATTGATCTAGCTGCATTTCGTGACAAATTATGGCAGGTACAGTATTTCCTTGCAATCCAGTTTTTCCTTTCTTTTGTCCCTTATTTTATTTATAAGATCCCTTTAGCCACGTGAGATTGGTTTTATCCATTGGGGGTGCTGCATAACCTTTCTTTTAAAATTTTATCCTTCTTTCAGAAATACAACTTGTTTAATCCCCAGCATAGCTCCTTCAATACTGAAGTTGAGCTAAATGAAATCCGAGATACAATCCAACAGCTGTTACGATGGGGTTGGAAATACAACAAAAATCTTGAAGAACAAGCAGCTCAGCTTCATATGTTAACTGGGTGGTCTCAAATTGTTGAGGTCACATTTCTTTTCCTTCGTCACTTGGTTCTCAATTCGTCGGTATGCTTTGCTGTAAGTGAGTGTGTTGGGCTAACATATTCTGTTATGCAATTTTTCTTCTAGGTCTCTGCCTCCAGCAAAATATCCTCTCTTCCCAACCGTTCTGAAATATTATTTCAGTGAGTGACCATTTTCGTTTTTTTTCTTTTTGTTTTGTTACTAATCTGTGATCCCGTCTCACTTTTTCTTCCATGCATAGGTTGCTTGATGCCTCTCTTGGTGCTTCTGGTTCTCCCGACTGCTCATTGAAGATGGCACTGATACTGACACAGGTTGTACATTTCTCATCTTCTTAGTTTGTTGAAGTGGTGACACCATGTATTGCAGTTACCTCGATTATTATTCTTATTTTGCTTAAGATATTTATGTAGGTTGGTGTCACATGCATGGCCAAACTACGTGATGAAAGATTCTTATGCCCTAGTGGTTTAAACTCTGATACTGTCACTTGTCTTGACATCATGATGACAAAACAATTATCTAATGGAGCATGCCATTCTATTCTATTCAAGCTTGTACTGGCGATTCTTAGAAACGAATCATCAGAAGCATTGAGGAGGCGGTATAATGCTTCATATTTGATTAATCTATTCCTTTAGCTTTGCTGCAGAGAAATGGAAGTCTCTGACTTTTGTTGTTTGTTTCTTGACTACAGCCAATATGCCTTGCTCCTTAGCTATATCCAGTACTGTCAACATATGCTTGATCCCGATCTTCCAACCACAGTAATGCAATTATTGACAATGGATGAACAGGAAAATGATGATCAGGATCTTGAAAAGGTTTTAAAATCTGGGGAAACTTCCCATTGCACCTCCCTATTGTTGTATTCTTACTGGATCAATTTAACACAATGATGTAGAGAGTTGTTATTTCATTCTCTCATTCTGTTCTATCTTAAACTTGAACAGATTGTCAAAGATCAGACTGAAATGGCACATGCAAATTTTTCAATAATAAGGAAGGAGGCTCAATCACTTCTAGATCTGGTGGGTAGCACATTTGAGATTGAATTCTTAATTTTGTTTGTTGTTTCTTCTGATGCTGATCTATATCGGGGATTGGGACCGGTAATGTGAACAAGCTCATATAGGCGGATTTAACTTCTCTCACTCATCTGCACAAGTTATTTTATTTAACGTATACCATTACTACTCTATTTCTCTACTTCCTGTGTTTATTGTTGAAGTGTGTGACTATCTCATCTAAAAACTTAAACGGTTAGAGAGAACACACTTTTTATTATTTAATTATATTCTCAACACGTCCTCTCACGTGTGGGCCTGATTCTTTTTCATGGGCCAAGCATGTGAAAATTCTTTTTGATATGGGTGGCGGTGAGATTTGATCTTAGGACCTCTATTTGCTCTGATACTAGTGTTATGAAAAGCGACAAAAAGCGTGAAGTGAGGCGAGGCAAGGCGAGGTGCAAGCACTGCGCTTTTATGCTTTGAAGCGAGGCGCTGCTAAAAAAGCTAGTGCTTCTGTAGGCGAAGCGAGAAGCGTGCTTAAAGCAAAGGTGACAAAAAGCGCGCTTAAGCGCTGTTAGGTTTTTATTTTTAACTTCTGTTCTCAACATTTGTTGCTGCAACTCAAACGATAAGTTCTTCCTCTCTTTTCTTCTTCTTCTCTGGACGCTCTTTCAGGCTTTCAACGACTACTTATAGGGTTTTCTTTCCCCTGTTATGCTTTATTTTTTTACTTATTTGGTTTTGCTGTTTGCATTTGCTTAATATGTTATGATTATGAGGATTATTCATTATCTTTTATTTACTTTTTAATTTAAGAATTGAAAGATATGCTTAATATGTTATTTCTATTGAGTTCTTGGTTATTTATTTATGCATTTTTGATATTTTTTTATTTTTGTACTGAATACCGCTTTAGTAGAAAAAAGCGTGCACTTCGCTTCACGCTTCACGCTTCACGCTTCAGTGAAGCAAGCGCTTGTCGCTTTTTTCTGCTTCTCGCTCTCCAAAACAGTGTCTGATACCAAGTTGAAGTGTCTACCATCTCATCTAAAAACTCAAGTTATTAGAGAGAACACACTTTTATTAGTTAATTGTATTCTCAACACGCCTCCTAATGTTAAATTAGGTCTTGGGCCTAACTCACACCCCAAAAGTTAAGCTCAAATGGAGAAGGACTGCCCAAGCCTTATAAGGGGTCTACCCATCTCATTAACCACCAATGTGAGACTTTTGTCATTCTTTAACATCCCACCTCACGCTCGGTGCTTAGCATCTAGTGCGTGGAAAATTTAAATTTCGGGGGTCCAACATTGGGTGAGATGGGTCTTGCCAACATACCAGGTTGAAGTGTGTGACTATCTCATCTAAAAAGTTAAGCTGTTAAAGAGAGCATTCTTTTGTTAATTAATTATATTCTCAACAATTATCATAATTCATCTACTTTGTACTCAATCAAACTTTAAAAATTGATTTCCTGTTCCTTTTCCTCTGTATCTAACACATTATGGCTCCATATTTTCCTTTTGCATTTTGAAGTGTATATGTATCACAATTGCTTTCTTGCTGCGCTAGCTTACCATGCTTTTTTGTTTTATTCTTAAAACAGATCATAAAAGATGCAACCCATGGCAGTGAATCTGGAAAGACTATCTCGCTCTATGTTTTGGATGCTTTAATTTGCATTGATCATGAAAAGTTTTTCTTGAGTCAACTGCAAAGCAGAGGCTTTTTAAGGTCTTGCCTTATGAACTTCAATAACTTTTCTCAGGTACTTGATACATTACCCCCCATAATATCTCTGTTGATATCTGGCTTTCTTGCCTTTACTTCCTGTTGGAGCGTCTGATCTCTTCCCCTCTAATTATTTTTTTGGGTGTACAATCTCTTCAACTAAATTTCACGTTTCCATTATTTCTTCTAGTTTCACATTTATGCCTGTCAACATTTTGTTCTGTCGAATATTTATTAGAAACTTGTAATAATCAGTACTTATAGTAGGTTCACTCTGAGTATCCTTGCTATTTCATGTATATACTCTGTATTCGCTTCCATGGCCGTGCATCATATTTTAAACTGAAATGTAATTCACGTGTATGCAAAAACCTCTTATTATGATATTCATGCTGTTGCTATGTGCAAAATCCTAGTAAGCCAGCTTAATTTTCTCTGAAAATTCTTCTGCTTTGGAATTAATTCAAGCCATCACTTCTGTTAGTATCACAAACGGAAAAAGACACGAGTAATATAAAAATATAGGAAATGAAACGTTATGATTGAACTCATAACCTTTTTTTGGAATTAGATATATATTTTCACTCTTTTTAATCATTGTGTTTTTTTATTTTGTTTTTTCATTCAAGCCCACATTTAAGTTGTGCGTTGTGCTTAAAGCACTAATAGACCTAGAGCGCTTTTTAGAGCTTTTCACCTTTGACAAGGCTGAAGCATATGAGTATTTGGTATTACCTTCAGTAGATATGTCAACCACACAAATAAAAAGGTTGTGTTTCTTTTTGATGCTGATAATGTTTTACCTTTATTTTGGATCTTTATTAAAAGAACTTTGCATTTTTTGGTTGTGTAAGCGAGTCTTTGTTTGCGAAGTGCGCTAAGGAGTAAAAAGATGTAAACAAAGGAAAATCAATGATTATGTCAGAGTTCATGCGGCCTCATTAGGGGGTGTATTTCTCCTTTGAAATGTGTATTAACTTTCCAATCTGATGGAAACCCTCTCCATGCATTCATTTGCATGCAATACGTTGTGTAGTTTTTTTTTTTAAATATACTTTTTGTGGGTTTAAAAAGTTCGATTGGCATCTCCCATCAGGATGGTGGCCAATCATGATTATGTTAGAGCTCATGTGGCCTCATTAGGGGGTGTATTTCTCCTTTGAAATGCGTATTAACTTTCCAATCTGATGGAAACTCTCTCCATGCATTAACTTGCATGCAATACGTTGTGTAGTTTTTATTTTTTTAAATCTACATCTCGTGGGTTTTAATAGTTCGATTGGTATCTCCCATCAGGATGGTGGGCTCTCTTTAGAGTCAATGCAGCGTGTCTGCACTCTTGAAGCGGAACTTGCTCTTCTTCTGAGAATTAGCCACAAGTATGGTAAATCTGGGGCCCAAGTGCTTTTTTCAATGGGTGCATATGAGCACATATCTGCCTGTAAGGCACTGAATATGCAATTGAAGGTATTTTTTCTTCTCTTCATGTGATTTAGTTTGCAATATCCTCTTTGATTAAATTGTTACAATCTTTTACCAGGGAAACTACCGGCGCATGGATGGCAAATTTGGAAGAGAATTGTCAGTTGATGTTGATAAACAACGAATGATAATAGCTCCAATCTTGAGATTGGTGTTTTCACTTACTTCATTGGTTGATGCATCTGAATTTTTTGAGGTGTGCTTCGTTTCTTCAACAAAATGCAGTATATGTTGTAAAGACATGTAAATATATCAAAAACTTTGGCTTTAAAATGAAATATTTTTAATTTCAAATAGAATGTTGTAAAGACATGTAAAAATATTTCATTTTAAAGTCAAAAGTTTTTGATAGCTTATGGTGCTTAGAATTCTTTTTCTCTGACAAATAATCTTTTGTAGAAAGAAATGAAGAGTTATCCTTAATGGTTGAGAACTAATTATATAGTTTTAGGATATGAAATATCTGAATGCACCTCTGGCGATTTGGCACTTATGCAAGAGGTTTACTATATTTCAAAAGAGTCCTCTTTCTCTCACGATCTATCATTTTAATTACGTGGGTGACTATCAGGTTAAAAATAAAGTTGTGCGTGAAGTCATTGAATTTGTAAGAAGTCATCAATTACTTTTTGATCAAATCCTCCGAGAAGATCTTTCTGATGCTGATGACTTGACAATGGAACAAATAAATCTGGTTGTTGGCATACTTACAAAGGTACATATGCGTACAGTTTACTCTTTATTTTTTTTTAAATTGCCACTTGCTAGTCTTGCCTCTATAACTAACACTTTTTCTCAACGTACTTTCAACTGTATTTCTGTGTAGATTTGGCCATATGAAGAGACCGATGAATATGGTTTTGTTCAAGGGCTTTTTGTGATGATGCGTTTTCTTTTCTCTCGTGAGCCAGACTCTTTTATTACAAACCAATCCATGCATTTTCAGGAGGTAAAAGGAATTTTCAGGTTTAGCTTGATTGTGTATTATTGAGGCAAGATGTATATAGCGGTGAAACTTGTATAGTCATAGACCTTCTCAGTTTTGTTTCCTTTTGTATGTATTATCAGGAACGGCGGAAGGCAGAAATGAATGCATCTCGTCTTTGCTTTAGCCTGAGTTCTTATCTCTGTTTTCTTGTAACGAAGAAGTCTTTAAGATTGCCGGTACATCAAAATTGACTTGTTTAATTATTTTCCTGCTTATTAACTTTTAAATTAACGGTTAGGCAAGGAATGCTTATGTCCTTTTCTCTTGCTGGTGCCTTGATTATTATTTTTTTGGCATGTGTCACAATTTTGTTCACTCTATTTGGATCAGGTCTCAGATGGTCGAATGGACTATCGCACTTCTGCTGGTCAGCAACAGCCAACCTTGAATTTACTTGGTTTTCTTCTCAACTCGCTGACTACAGCATTGGAAAGAGCTACTGAGGACAGATATTTACTGCTTAGCAAGGTGAAAGATATGTGTTTTGGCTACTGAATAAAAGAATTAATATTTGATTATCTGAGCTCTAAATTTCTTTATTATCCCAGATTCAAGACATAAATGAACTATCAAGACAGGAAGTGGATGAAATCATCAATATGTGTGTTCCCAAGGGTTGTATTTCGTCGTCCGAGAACATTCAGAAAAGGTACATGTAGCTTCATGTAATACAATTCCAGGAGAGAGTTTTGCTCGTCTAGTTATGAGATGTCTGATTTAGATTATTAGAACTCAACATTACTCTGGAGGGTGGCGGGCCGTAGCCACATATAGTAAAGGTTGGGTGGTCAGTTGAACACCCTTCGTCGAAAATTTATAGCGTATGTAGATAGTAAGCTTCCTATTAGTACAACTCCATCTGTCCAAATCATGTTTTCTGGTCATCTCCTTTTTGATTGCTGATACAAACGACAGTTTATTTGCAACCAGCCCAAGTGGCAGTGATGACCGCTCCTAAAGAATAACTACTAGAACTGTTTTACTCAATTAATTACTTGTATCCAGACATAATGTCTCCCTGAAATTTCTTTATTATCCAAGGCACAAAAATAGATCCGGTTTGGTGGTCAAATCATAGGAAGTACAGTCAATTTTTATTTTGTTAATCTTTAATGCAATATGTGGATTTTGTTGACCATCACATATATGATGTATAGTCATATGCTTAATCTTGCAATTGTTTTGCTGACTGGATGATCTACATTGCTTAGCGGTGAAGGATCATCATGCTTTAAATCCCTTTAGTATGCTAATCTGACTAATTTTCTGATTTGTTATATTCCAGGAGATATGTCGCAATGTTGGAGATGTGCCAGATTGTTGGAGATAGGAATCAACTTATGACACTATTGCTTTTACTAGCGGAAAACGTGATGAATATTATCCTTGTTCATTTTCAGGACAGGTACGATATTTATGACCCTTCTCTTTCGTTCATGGCTATGCAAATTCTGCTTGGTTTAACTTCTACTGGGCATTGCAGTTCTTTTGAATGTGGCACCAAACCCTACTCAAAAGACGACTTGAATTTGCTATGTGGAAAGTTAATTTCAGCTTTGGAGAGGCTTGAATTACTAAGCGAGGTATGCTAACAGTAACTCTTATCTTATGATATAGTTGTAAGTAAGTTTTTAAGATTACCAATCTCTCTAAGGGTGTGTTTGATTGGTCAAAATGTTTTGGAAAACAAGTATCTTAAAAATGAGGAAAATAACTTCCCTAATAGTAATTGGGAACCAAGCTCCAATTGCCCTTGGGATTACTTCCTTACAACATACCCAGTAGTCGCACAAGTGGGCTCTTGGGAGGGTGAGGAGTACGCAGATCCTGCCCCTACCTTTTGAGGGGGGGGGGGGGTAGGGAGGCTGTTTCTAATGGGAATTTTCGATTATAAAAAAAAGCTTGTAATATTTCTCTTGTTCCGCCATGTTTTGCATTATGTAAATTTTTGATACCTGCATGGCCAATGCTTGTTAAATTTCTCCTTTTCTGTAATTTTGGGATTTAACATTTCATTTTAATATTTTTCTTGTTTGCAGGATAAAACAGGTCATGACCTTAAAGTGTTTCGAAGATTAGCTAGTTCTCTGAAAGAAATATCGATTCAGAAGTCACCTGTTTGACTGGCCATCTCCCTCTTTTGTTCTTTCCTAAATTTTTAGTATAGGGGGTATGAGGAATTTGGTTGAGTTGTAATGTAATTGTATATTATCTTTTACATAGTGCTTGTCCTATATTTTTTTAATCCTCCAATCTGTTGTACATATTGTATATCATACTTACAGCCTCTATTGTGCAATTTAGCTATTCCCATTTCTTAGTGTTTTTTTTGGGGGGAGTTCTGAATGTTACACAAGACAGATTACAGTAGAAGGCTATTAGTAGTTGTACTATTACTCCTGTAGTTCTTGCCCCCTTATTTGTAGGTTTTGTACTTCGATTATCATATTATTATGTGTATTTACTGTTCAGAATGTTTTATCATGCGTCTTATAGTATTTTTTTCATGCCTTTGTTATTTTTTTCTGAATTGCATTGAACTATTTTTTCTTTAGCTGAGGGAATATCGGAATTAATCTCTCTACCTGCAAGGTAGAGGTAAGGTGTGTGTAGACTCGATCTTTCCCAGACCCCATTATATTGGATTGCATTGGATGTGTTGTTGAATTTAAATGTTATAATCCATCACAACTACTATTGGTTAAACAGACGGCTGAAAAAACTTGTTTATTCATGAATCATGACCATTAAGGTTAATTATCGGACGTGATAAACCATTAGTCAATATATCTATGAATTGGAATCCACTAATAAGACAGATAATCAAGACTTTTTATATGTTCCTTGATCCTTTATGTATAACCCTTTGTGTAATTTCAACATTCTGTGTGCATTTCTGAATAAGACTTTAGTCATTTTATTATACTAAGTTCAATATTAGCAATAATACTGGGTTAATGGTTGTATTTTCCTCTTATGAATTTGCAATAATGCTCAAGTATTATAACATGGAAATATTTAGTGGCAAGCTTTGTCGCCACCAAAAAATTAATTTTTCGCCATTAAAAGATTGAAAGTGGCAAGTTTTGTCGCGATTAAAGTGTCGCCAATAAAAGTTGAATTAGTGGCAAGTTTTGTCGCCAACCAAAAATTAATTTGTCACCACTAAAAGATTGAATTAGTGACAAGTTTTGTCGCAACCAAAAGATTAATATGTCGCCACTAAACGTTTGAATTAATGGCAAGATTTGTCGCCACCAAAAAATTAATTTGTTGCCACTAAAGGATTGAAATAGTGACAAGTTTTGTCGCCAATAAAAGATTAATATGTCGCTACTAAAAGATTGAATTAGTGGCAAGTTTTGTCGCCACCAAAAAACTAATTTGTCGCCACTAAAAGGTGAAGTAGTGGCAAGTTTTGTCGCCACCAAAAGTCTAATATGTCGCCACTAAAAGATTGAATTAGTGGCAAGTTTTGTCGCCACCAAAAGTCTAATAAGTCGCCACTAAAAGATTGAATTAGTGTCAAGTTTTGTCGCCACTAAAAGGATTGAAATTGTGGCAAATTTTGTCGCTTCCAAAAGTCTAATATGTCGCCACTAAAAGACTGAATTAGTGGCAAGTTTAGTCGCCACCAAAAGTCTAATTTTGTTTGTTGTTTCTTCTGATGCTAATCTATATCGAGGATTTGGACCGGTAATGTGAACAAGCTCATATAGGCGGATTTAACTTCTTTCACTCATCTGCACAAGTTATTTTATATAACGTATACCATTATTACTCTATTTCTCTACTTCATGTGTTTATTGTTGAAGTATGTGACCATCTCATCTAAAAGTTTAAACTGTTAGAGAGAGCACATTTTTAATTATTTAATTATATTTTCAACACGTCCTCTCACATGTGGACCTGATTCTTTTTCATGGCCAAGCATGTGAAAATTCTTTTTGATATGGGTGGCGGTGAGATTTGATCTTAGGACCTCTATTTGCTCTGATGCTAGTGTTGTGAAAAGCGACAAAAAGCGCGAAGCGAAGCGTGGCGCAAGCACTGCGCTTTTATGCTTTGAAGCGAGGCGCTGCTAAAAAAGCGAGCGCTTTTGTAGGCGAAGCGAGAAGCGCGCTTAAAACAAAGGCGACAAAAAGCACGCTGAAGCGCTGTTAGGTTTTTATTTTTAACTTCTGTTAATATACTTGTCTGCTGCAACTCAAACATTTCCCTCTTCTTCTTCTTCTGTGACTCAAACATCTCAACATCTATTGCTGCAACTCAAACGATAAGTTCTTCCTCTCTTTTCTTCTTCTCTGGACTCTCTTTCAGGCTTTCAACACTACTTCTAGGGTTTTCTTTCCCCTGTTATGCTCTGTTGTATTTACTTATTTGATTTTGCTGTTTGCATTTGCTTAATATGTTGTGATTATGAGGATTATTCATTATCTTTTATTTACTTTTTAATTTAAGAATGGAAAGATATGTTTAATATATTATTTCTATTGAGTTCTTGGTTATTTATGTATGCATATTTAATATTTTTTATTTTGTACTGAATAACACTTTAGTAGAAAAAATAGGCGCTTCGCTTCACACTTCACGCTTCGGTGAGGTTGTTTCTAATCGGAATTTTTTATTGCTTGTAATACTTCTTGTAAATTTTGATACCTGCATGGCCAATGCTTGTTATATTTCTCCTTTTCTGTAATTTTGGGATTTAACATTTCATTTTAATATTTTTCTTGCTTGCAGGATAGAAAAGGTCATGACCTTAAAGTGTTTCGAAGATTAGCTAGTTCTCTGAAAGAAATATCGATTCAGAAGTCACCTGTTTGACTGGCCATCTCCTTCTTTTGTTCTTTCTAATTTTTTAGTATAGGGGGTATGAGGAATTTGTAAGATTAAATACTTTAATGCATATCAGGATCTTGAACACGATAATCTTACATAAAGATCGTTAGGGACGCATACCTGATGAAGAAGACATCATCACATAGAGAAGCGGAAGCGTTAGTCGTAAATTGGTTTCTACCTCCTTGCCCTAGCTTTATTTTACCACAACCGTTAGCGATGAAATTATTATACAGAATATGTGGTAACCCTAATGGGTGGAGGGAGGACCAATTTATAGAGGTTATGACTTAATCTGGTACGTCCATCAAGTAACCAATGTACAGACGAGATCTGTTCCTTATTAAATATTATTTATGGTATTACTTGGGTTACATGTAAACTTAGACCATGAGTAAGAAATAATTAATAATAATTCTTACATTCTCCCACTTGGCCCAATGACCATATAACATTAATATTTCATAAGCATTAGTTGCGCGTCTAATAAATCTCTTCTATAATGCCCATCATATCACAATATAACAAACTACTAATTTGAGTTATGGTGGTTGTACATAAATTTTAAGCTACATACTTCCTTCCATATACTACTACATTAGCAACTCATCATACTAGGTTCATAAGCTATAAAACATATAACTTTATGGTCCACAATGATGTCTCATAGAGACTTATATTGTAATATCTCAAAACAATAATGTGTACACCATTATGAGAAACAAGATATTCATTAATGTATATCAGAAATACATAATTTGAGCTCAGAGTGTAAAAACATCATAAATGTATCAATCATAACTACAACCAAGACCCATTCTTTGAACATGTTCTTTAAATGTCTTTGGTTGTAAGTCTTTCGTTAACGGATCTGTAATCATGAGATCAGTTCTAATATTCTCAAGTAACACTCTTTGTTTCTGAACTTCTTCCTTAACAGTAAAGTACTTTAATTCCATATGTTTGGCACATTTGTAGTACTTATTGTTCTTGGAGAAGAATACTGCTACAATATTATCACAATAAATTTTCAGCGGCTTGGTAATGGTGTCGATAACCCCAAGTCCTGAAATGAAGTTCCGCAGCCATAATTCATGAATTGTAGCTTCATAACATGCCACAAACTTTCTTTGCAGTTTTTTTTTCATTAATCAATTTCAGGATTACTTTGATATCTTCCTAGCATTCCGACCGCAAAACTAATATCCGGTCTTGTGAAAGTTTGAACATATATCAAACTTTCAAATATAGAAGATGAAGGAATTTATTTCATTTCTTTTCGTTCTATTCTTTGGGCATTGCATGAGATTAAATTTGTCCCATTCTTTTTTTAATAGGAACTATTCATGCTGAACAATTGTTCATGTTAAATCTCTCTAGAACTCTTTCGATATAGCCTTTTTAGACAATATCAATAATCCATGCGATCTATCACGGAATATTTCTATCCCTATCACATAGGATGTCTCACCCATATCTTTCATTTCAAAGTTCATAAAGAGAAAGTCATTCGTCTCACGCAATTATGCCTAAATCATTAGCAGCAAGTAAAATGTCATCAACATACATGACAAAAAATATAAACTTACTCCCACTGATCTTTTGGTATATACATCGATCAACGATAATCTCCTTAAATTCGAAAGATGTTATGGTATCATTAAATTTTATATACTATTGTCGTGAGGCTTGTTGGAGTCCATATATTAACTTCTTTAGCTTACACACCATTTGATCTTTTCCTTTAATTTCGAAACCCTCTGGTTGGTTCATATAAACATCCTCCTAGAGGTCTCCATTAAGAAAGACAGTTTTCACATCCATTTGATGTAACTCTAAATCATAATGAGCTACCAAAGTCAAAACAATTCTTAATGAGTCTTTCTTTGAGACCGGTGAAATGGTCTCTTTATAATCAATGTCTTTTTTTGTTGAGTGTATCCCTTGGCAACAAGTCTGACTTTATATCGTTCAATATTACCATTTGAATCGCGTTTGGTCTTGTAGACCCATCTACACTCGATTCTTTTAGATTTTTCTGATAATTGAACAAGATCCCAAACTTTGTTGTATTCCATGAATTTTAACTCTTCATTCATGACATCAATCCATTTATCAGATTCAATGCTTTCTATTGCATGTGAAAATGAAATCGAATCTTTATTAATTCCAATGTCAAAATTTGACTCTTGCAAATAAATCACAAAATCATCTGAAATGGCCGATTTTCTTAACGGCACTGTTTGTGGTTCATTTGCGTCAGATACTTGTGAGTTAGTTCCTTCTTGAAGTGTTTCACCCAAATGTTGTTCAACATTGTTAAAGTGTTCTTCAACAAAAGGAACAACATTTGTGATCGGTGCGGAGGTAGGTACATTCATGGGCAATGAAATATTTACCCTTACCTCATTAATTTTCACACTTTGTCGTTCAACACTCCCACTAACTTCACCATTCTCAAGAAATTTTGCAAATGGACCTGGACATTGTTCTGATTCGTTATAGTTTCCATAATATTCACCACCTCTATCTGACTTAATGATTTTCACTTTCCTATCTAATTGTCTTTCAACCTCATTAACATATACTTGAGAGCATCCGCTGCTTGAGATTTTTCTTTCAACAAATAGATAAATCCATAACGTGAAAAGTCATCGATAAAGGTGATAATTTTTTTTTTCTCCACCTAAAAATGGAACATCAAAGGGTCCGCAAATATCAGTGTGTATAATTTCAAGAAGTTGAGTGCTTCTTATGGCACTTTTCTTGGAATGCTTGGTTTGCTTTCCTTTAATGCAATCCAAACATATATCAAGATCAATAAAATTCAGATTCGGAAGAATCTCATTCTTTACTATCCTTTTTAATCTTTCTTTGGATACATTACCCAAACGCTTATGCCACAAATAAGTAGAACTTTCATTTAGTGAACTACGTCTAATTATTATCGTGTTTCAATCTATATAAACCATCAATAAGAACACCAGAGCCATAAAAAAATAGTATTCTTATATAAATTGAAACAACCATGTCCAAACTTAAAATCAAATCCATAAACATCAAGTCTTGAAAGATAAATCAAATTCCTAGAAACTGAAGGAACATAAGAGTCTGTAATAGATCAAGGTGATGTTCAGTCTCCAAGATCAAACGATAAGTCCCTTTACCTTCAATTTTAGCCTTCATGCGATTTCCCATGAACAAGAAATTTTTATTAAGATTCGTAGTTTGGATCGTAGTGAATTCCTGCAACATAGTGGATACATGAGTAGTTGCACCAGAATCAAGCCGCTAAGTATTATTAGGAACTTCTACTAAATTTTGATTCGAAACATACAAAGGCACTAAAGGTACCTTTCTTTTCAAACCAAGCTTTACGTTTCAAGCAATTTTTCTGATAGTGTCCTTCCTTTTTACAGAAACGACACACATCAACCTTGAGCTCCTTATGAGCATCTTGTGGAACTTTAGCAAGTGCTTTCTTTTTCTTAAACTTGTTGGCTTTCACTTTAAGTCCTTTACCAGCTCTTTGACCCATGAGGTTAATGGAATGACCTCCTTGTTTCTTAAGTCTTGACTCCTCTTGAGTAAGCATATTGAAAAATTCACTAACATTCCACTTATCCTTAATAGTGTTATAGTTATTTTGAAATGGTCCATATTCAAAAGGCAATAAGTTCAGAATAAATTGAACCAGTAAGGTGTCATCCAATTTCATCCCCAAGGTCGAAAGTCTTGCTGCAATGTTAGTCATCTCGATGATATGAATTTGCATACTACGCGATCCATCAAACTTCATGGTCGTGAGTTCAGCCATTAGTGTACCAGTGAGAGACTTATCAGCGGAACGAAAACATTCTTCCACAAACTTCAGGTATTCCTTGACAGTTTCTGTTTGTGGAATAGTACTCTTAATATTGTTAGCAACAACCATTCGCATGAACATAAGGCTTAACCTGTTAGAGCGTTCCCATGATTTATGAAAAGACTTTTAATCCTCACTGCTCTTATCAGTAATGGCAGTGGGTTTGTCATTTAGCAGAACCAAGTCAAGATCCATCACACCTAAGTGGAACTAGACTTGTTCATGTCATTCAGAGAAGTTCAATCCATTGAACACAGTAACAGACAAAGCATGTGAATGAAGAGAAATAACTGCAAATAGATATACATGCTCACATATAAAAAAATAATGTGAATTCAGTAAAATGATAAAAGTACATCGTAATTCTCCTTTGGGTAGATACTACGACACACTATCATAATTTAAATGCCATTTTAAAAAAAAATCTTTAATAGGCAATTAAATAATTTTAACCAGACATATACGACATCTTTGGATATACAATATATGTTTGATTGAAAATATTAATTTACCTCATAATTTTTCATTATTCGTAGAATGATAGATTCACCTTTGGGTAAATTTTTAAGTTCTAGCAATAGTGAAAGTCAATTTATCTATTTATTTTTCAATATAGGCATTTAATTAACCTTCATAGATAAATGACAATTTTATGAGTGCATATTTTGCTTAACCATACTAGTTTGGCCACTTTGGTGACGAACAAGTTATATGAATATAAATGCATACATAATCTCATAAAATTTTGTGCATGTGAATAATTTTAAACATTTTAGTTTGGCCACTTTGGTGACTAACAAACTATAGAAACATAATACATGCATCAAGTGATCATAAACATGATATGTGTAGACGTTAATTTCTC